>JAOWCC010000577.1:182150125-182353689 GCA_030867875.1 Actinernus sp. WN-2022
CAACTGCTTCAAAGTAAATAAACATTCTTTAAGACAGGCGGCCTGCTAACAATCTTTGACTAAACTTTCATTCTTGTTCACACTTGATAAGTTGTCTTTCTTACTCAACACCGCTGTTCGCGTTCTTATTAACAAACAAATCCAACTACTTCGAAGTAAACATTCTTTAAGACAGGCGGCCTGCTAACAATCTTTGACTAAACTTTTATTCTCGTTCACACTCGATGAGTTTTCTTTCTTACCCTAGTAATCTCAGGGTCTTGAACGCCCCTGCCTTGCATAGTTCCGGGTCATCTTTAGGCAATATGTAGCACCTGTATGCCTCACTGCCAGGGTTACGGTGAAGCTAGTGGTAGCAGGCTAGTGGATGACTTCAAAGGCAAAGATTGGCAAACTGATCTTTTGGCGGAGATGTCTCACGGGCAGGAGACAAGCTCTTTAGCCTTGGTTGGCAATCACCTAGAGACGGTGTCTCGATAAAAACACCCAGATTCCTGGTCTGCAACAGGTTGATGTTAGTAAGGGCATACAGTCATAAAAACTTGCTTCAACAAATATGTAATGTTAGAAACACGTTTGCAACGAAACTGCGTAAACAGGCAGGCCCCGTAAAACCTGGGAGCAGGTAATCAAGGAGGACCTTCATGCTAAAGGACCTAGACGCGAGGTTGTGCAGAATCGTGCAAAGTGGCGATCTGCAATTACATGAACAGTCTAACCCATGCTTGCATGGATTAATTTGATGACCGCCGCTCGCGTTCTTATTAACAGACAAAGCCAACTGCTTCGAAGTAAACATTTTGCTAAACGGTCAGAAATTTCAGTCAGATACATAAGTTTTTTCTGTTGAGAATCGATTCTGTGACCGCGATCACCAGTTAATCGCGATCATTTTGCGACGTGATCGCGAGCATATTGCGAGCAGATTACGAGCATGGTACGAGCAGATTGCGAGCAGATCACACTTAGTGATTGCGATCTGCTCGCGAGCAAATCACGAATAATGTTTCTTGGCGGTACTGTAGTGTTTGATGCTAGAAAGTTCTGACAGCAGTCTGTAAACTCTGAAAAGTGACAAGAGGCTTTGAAGTTGTTCAAACTATCGGATGTCATGGACTAAATAATTTGTTTTACAGCTTTAATGTATATGTATGTCAATTTGTCAGAAGGCTATCCTCTTTAGGTTGCTGTGGTCCTTTGGGCTGTAGGATTTTTTTTAATGGGAGTTTTCATACAGTATTTCAAGCATAGTCTAGCACGCTTGACACTAAAGAAAGAATAATTATTGAGTTGTCACGGAAGTCTGCAAAGTTACTAGTGGGTTTCTAGTACTTCGAGCTATTGGCTATCATGGACTCAAAAGTTACTTTTACATCTTCGTATGTATGTCAATTGGTCAGAAGTTTATGCTCTTTGTGATGCTAAGGTTTTTTGGCCATCAGAAAGTATTTTTATCTTACTTTTCAATATCAGATGTTACGCAAAGTTGTCAACATCATTTATGTAAAATCTAAAATCAGAACTACCGGGTATTTACCCAAATGTTATCAATTTTTTTTCTTTTGCATAGCCAGCATCCCTGTTTACTGAATAGCATAGGTGTTTACGTTTGGTATGTCATGTAAATGCCAGCCGATACATGTCACCGGTAATTTATACAAAGAAATTAAACACTAAACTTTTCGAAGATCAGTTAGCTTCCTCGGCGATCATAGTATTACAAAATGATCACATGGAAATTCCTGAAATTAGTTAGTAAATTGCCCGCGAGCCTCGGGATGATTTGCAGGGCAATTTGATTACCTACAATAAGTCCAAACAAGCAAGGTCTGTTGTTTTGCCATAATTGTTAATGTCAAGTTGGTGGCCTTGTTACGGTAATGAGATACATACGTGATATTGTTTTCTAATAACCTGCTCTGTTGTCTATTACAGCTATGCAAAGATACACATTCCAATCATTGCCTCAGTATCGGAGCATCAACCGACAACTTGGGTCTCATTCTTCTTTGATCTTCACGTTTTAACCTGTACTTTCCCTGCTGGGTTGTGGTTTGTTATCAAGAAGATCAATGATGAAAGAGTATTTGGTATGTGGTTGCAGACATAAAAGTGTTGTATGTATGTGATAATTATGTGTAATAGAGCAGTGACCATACATTGTACATTGTAGATTGGATAAGGTACATTTCAAACATTGTGCCGCTGTCATGCTGAACTCGTCAGAAAGAAAAGATAGTTAGGTGGCTTTTTGAGTTAATTTAGTTTGGTACGACAGTGGTGACATGTTAGAAATGGGCAACAAACAAGCCATTTCAGTGTTACGGTACAGGCCTGTTTCCAGGGGAGATTTGAGGGGTTAAAATGAACCACCCTGGTTATGGTACAGGCCTGTCGCCAGGGTTAAAACGAACCACCCTGGTTATGTGCACATTGTGAGTGTTACGGACTACAGTCATTATGGTGACATGGAAAATAGGGATTATGAAAATAGGGTTCTATTTCTAAGTCTTCAAAATTAAGAGAAGTTTTAGCAAACTAGTGACTGACCAAGAAATTGCATAGTTTGAGTATTCAGCCTACAAGTTGAATAAGTATTCAGCCTACAAGTTCTTTTCTACAAAGAAAGCAAGTCACCACAAGTACATTGTAGCTATGAGACTCTGGTGGGTTGAAGTGACATAAAAAACATCACTTCCGTAAATGTAAACAAAATGGCAGCACCCAGGTCTTCAAGGGACCAAATTTGAGTTGCTCTTTCTCAACACTAAAAACGTTTTATCAAATTTTAATACATTTTCTGAACAAAGGACATGTTAAAGATTCTTTTGAGTCCAAATGTGTTTTTCACCCAGGTATCCCTTTAAGATTTTTGTATAAAAATGACTTACAAGATCAATACTGATTCCCGAGAAACGTTAAGTGCATATTAATCATTTTAAATCAAGTACTCTTTACATTCCATTTTTAATGCATTCTCATGCACTACCATCACATTGAGTGTTAACAGTGCGACATTCAAGACTGTCAAACTGTAGGTGAGAAAATAACCCCCTTATTGTCAGAGTCCTGATGACCTGGCTCTGTACTTGCTTTTCAAAAGGATAAGAACTAGTTATTATGATGGGGGAGCAGTGTTCATTCTAAGGTGTGATTTTGCAATGTTCTCGTACTTTTATCACTAATGTTCAACATGAAGGCAACATTGTTTGCACTCGTAGAATGAATCTGTATAACACCAAATCATCTCTTTTTGAGATACAAGTCTTGCAAAATTTTAGAAGCAATGGGAGAAATGTCCCACCTTGCTTTGTTTCTAGAATGAGGTGTGTCACTCGCTCATTGGGTCCCAATGATGTTTTATAGCACCAGGTTTGTTGTACACCATAGAAATGTTCACCAATAATGACAGTTTTCTTTTGCCTTTGTTAGTTGTCCTGTATGCCGTAACAGCAGTGTACTTTGCTGGTGTTATGGTACGCCTGATGTTGACCTTGACCCCTGTAGTGTGTATACTGGCAGCAATAGCATTCTCAGTCACTCTTGATAATTACTTGGTGGACGATAAACCAGTGCAGAAGAGTGATGCAGAGGAAGAGGAGAAAAGACGGGACAGCACTGATGAGGAAATAGACCGGCATAAAAAGAAAAAGGACCTTTACGACAAGGTAATTATCTAGTTATTGTACTACATGTACTGAAATCACTGAACTGTTGGCAGCCTAAAATAATTATTGATCATTTGACTACTTTTGATTATTTCACATGGTTATTTGGGGCACCCCAACTGATCATGTGAGAATCGAAAGTAGTCAAAGGATTGATAGTTATTTTGGGGACCAGTTTTGTTGGCATTTAAAACTTGCTGCCCAGATATTTAGTACCTGTTTGAAGCAGCAAGAATGAAAGTTAAGTGTGTTTATTCATCTTTTTTCTGCAAAGACAGCAACGCTATTGCAGTTGGATCTCTGAACAGAATGCATATGAAAGCTTCTGTTCTTACATCATAATTTGTGGAAATGGTCATGTGAGCGAGTCAAATGGTTAATAGTTATTTTGGGGCTGCCAACAGTTCAGTGACTTTAGTAGTATTACATGGGAAGATTTCAGCAGAGGTTGTGGTTATGCAAAAAAAACATAACTGTATTTTATGCATAAAAAAGTATTATCTGCAGTTTGCTGCAGCAGTTGAGTGGGTCTTCAGGTAGAAATTGTGTATGCTCCAATCCTCACAGAACATAACAAAACAGTTATTGCATAGAAAAATAGACCTCATATGAGCCGGGATACAGCTCAGCTTCAAAGCTTTGTGCATCTGCTGTATACTCGCAGACTTGTGTTGAAGAAAATAATTTATTCGTATTAACAGTTATGTGACAGCAAATCAACTGCATAACATAACATAACACAGGCTAGAAATGTTCAGACTCTGACTAACTGTTAGGCCAGTCATGTCATTGAATCAATTTTGCATGTGCTTTCCCCCCCCCCCCTCCCCAACACACACATTATAAAATTTGTGTATGCACATTTGAAGGTCATTTGTATACACTATGCAATTGCTTGAAACCTAGCTAGTGCAACCTCTGTTTAAGTTTATAACAAGTGTCTGTGCAGAAGCAGTATTTGCTAGTAAACAGCAGTAAATATACAACTGAACCTGGTACCAACTTATTCAAAGCAATGATGTATAATGCTTTTATATAATTATGGTCTAATGGGCATCCTGGAATGGTTTTGAGAGGATACTCATCCCCCAAAATATTTGTAGGATCTTTTTTTTTATGGAACAGTTCTTTTCATGGGCTATAAGTTTCAGGCTGTGGAGTGACAATTTGTGAAGTACATGTATACAGGGCTTTCAGGTAAAAAAAATGGCAGTGAAAACAATATTGAACATATAAATACTTTGATAAATGACATGTATATGTACAGTGCTCGGTCCACTAGCCCTGGAATACCAAATATTCAGGTTGGGCTAGTGAATCCTGAGGCACACTAGCCCTTGGGCTAGTAGATTTTGCTCTTGTGCTGATTGATTTTGTACATTGAAATCACAATTTTATTTTACAGCAGTGTGGACTACTGAATTAAGTATATAGGATACTAGATTTTGTCAATCACTAGCCCAGGGACTTAGTTCCGTTTCGAGCACTGATATTAATTAAGCTCTTGCGGGAGGTTGCGAGTTCAAAACCCGACCGGAGCAACACTCAGGGCTGCCTTTGTGATTGAACTGCAAATGATTAGACATTCATATCTTCTCGGATAAACCTCCATAGAGGTGCTTTAAGCCTGTTGAGGTTCTCCATCCACCTTTGAGTGGTAAAACAGAATAACCCTTCTACACTTTTTTCAGCCTGGTAAGAGGCAGCGTGCAAACAAGAAACAAGATGCAGCAGAGGAAGAAGAGGAGACTGGTGTGATTGGTACAAACCTGAAGGGTTTAGTGGTGATGTGCATGGTGATGATGTTGATGATGTTTGCTGTCCATTGTACCTGGGTGACCAGTAATGCCTACTCTAGTCCCTCCGTTGTACTGGCCTCTACTAACAATGATGGGTAAGTCAGTTTGGAAAGGACAGTGAATAATATGTACAGTAGTAAACTGACTTCAAACAAATATTGTGACTTCTGCATATAAGCAGGGTTCTCCCAACACAGGCATAGTAGGGGGAGAAACAAATTGAGTAGGGGACATTTATTGCAAATCCAGGCTTCTATGGTAAGTAAAACCCACCCACCCCTCCCTTGGGTATTGTGTGATTAATGATTAACCATTAAACTATCCACCCACCCCTCCCTTGGGTACTATGTGTAATCAATCAGGGTTCTCCCAACACAGGCATAGTAGGGGAGAAACAAATTGAGTAGGGAGCATTTATTGCAAATCCAGGCTTCTTTGGTAAGTAAAACCCACCCACCCCTCCCTTGGGTATTGTGTGATTAATGATTAACCATTAAACTATCCACCCACCCCTCCCTTGGGTACTATGTGTAATCAATCAGGGTTCTCCCAACACAGGCATAGTAGGGGAGAAACAAATTGAGTAGGGAGCATTTATTGCAAATCCAGGCTTCTATGGTAAGTAAAACCCACCCACCCCTCCCTTGGGTATTGTGTGATTAATGATTAACCATTAAACTATCCACCCACCCCTCCCTTGGGTACTATGTGTAATCAATCAGGGTTCTCCCAACACAGGCATAGTAGGGGAGAAACAAATTGAGTAGGGAGCATTTATTGCAAATCCAGGCTTCTATGGTAAGTAAAACCCACCCACCCCTCCCTTGGGTATTGTGTGATTAATGATTAACCATTAAACTATCCATCCACCCCTCCCTTGGGTACTATGTGTAATCAATCAGGGTTCTCCCAACACAGGCATAGTAGGGGGAGAAACAAATTGAGTAGGGAGCATTTATTGCAAATCCAGGCTTCTATGGTAAGTAAAACCCACCCACCCCTCCCTTGGGTATTGTGTGATTAATGATTAACCATTAAACTATCCACCCACCCCTCCCTTGGGTACTATGTGTAATCAATCAGGGTTCTCCCAACACAGGCATAGTAGGGGAGAAACAAATTGAGTAGGGAGCATTTATTGCAAATCCAGGCTTCTATGGTAAGTAAAACCCACCCACCCCTCCCTTGGGTATTGTGTGATTAATGATTAACCATTAAACTATCCACCCACCCCTCCCTTGGGTATTATGTGTAATCAATCAGGGTTCTCCCAACACAGGCATAGTAGGGGGAGAAACAAATTGAGTAGGGAGCATTTATTGCAAATCCAGGCTTCTATGGTAAGTAAAACCCACCCACCCCTCCCTTGGGTATTGTGTGATTAATGATTAACCATTAAACTATCCACCCACCCCTCCCTTGGGTATTATGTGTAATCAATCAGGGTTCTCCCAACACAGGCATAGTAGGGGGAGAAACAAATTGAGTAGGGAGCATTTATTGCAAATCCAGGCTTCTATGGTAAGTAAAACCCACCCACCCCTCCCTTGGGTATTGTGTGATTAATGATTAACCATTAAACTATCCACCCACCCCTCCCTTGGGTATTATGTGTAATCAATGATTAACCATTAAACTATTAAATTATTCACCTACCCCTCCCTTGGGTATTATGTGTAATTAATGATCAACCATTAAACTATCCACCCACCCCTCCCTTGGGTACTATGTGTAATCAATGACCAACCATTAAACTATCCACCCACCCCTCCCTTGGGTACTATGTGTAATCAATGATCAACCATTAAACTATCCACCCACCCCTCCCTTGGGTACTATGTGTAATCAATGACCAACCATTAAACTATCCACCCACCCCTCCCTTGGGTACTATGTGTAATCAATGACCAACCATTAAACTATCCACCCACCCCTCCCTTGGGTACTATGTGTAATCAATGACCAACCATTAAACTATCCACCCACCCCTCCCTTGGGTACTATGTGTAATTAATGATCAACCATTAAACTATCCACCCACCCCTCCCTTGGGTATTATGTGTAATTAATGATCAACCATTAAACTATCCACCCACCCCTCCCTTGGGTACTATGTGTAATCAATGACCAACCATTAAACTATCCACCCACCCCTCCCTTGGGTACTATGTGTAATCAATCAGGGTTCTCCCAACACAGGCATAGTAGGGGGCATTTATTTCAAATCCAGGCTTCTACAGTAAATACAAAGAGTATTGTAGAAAACTTGTAGCCAGCTTGGTCAAGTAGAGTACACAGAGAAAATGATTGGTCACTGGTAATTTGGGAGAACTCCGATATAAGAGTGCTATTGTAACAGCACAGTGGCAGTGCTTAATTTTAATTTCCTTTTTAAACTTCTTTTCACAGCAAGTAAATGTCACCTTCATCTTTTTTAGTTTTCTTGTAATTGTAACAAACTTCGTTCAGTGGGAGTTAAAACAGTTTTGAGGGTAGACAGGAATTTCATTGAAATTTTGCCCACTCTACTTATATAAAATTATATTAGTCATTGTATCTGTGGGCCACACAAGAGCTCCACTATTAATACATCCATTCACTGTCTGCAATTATTACTATAATTTCAGGAGCCAATGCAATAAAACATTTATGCAGACTCTGAAGTCTACATGTAGCTTGGAAATTAACCCAATCCTGTTGCTATTTCTAGGAGTCGCAGTATACTTGATGACTTCAGAGAAGCATACTTCTGGCTTAGACAGAATACAGATGACAATGCAAGGTATTCCTAAACCACCTGCATTATTTGGAGTAGATTATCCAGAGTTAAAGCTATGTTTTATTGTTCTACATGTACCGTATTCACTCACGGATAAGCCACACCTTTTTACCAGAAATATTCGTTTAAAATCGGGGGTGCGGCTTATCTGCGAGAACATCTACCGAACAAAAGGTCCAGAAATTTCCATAAATTAACATTTACAAGAAATACTAAGCTATAATAATAAATACTACACCAAACCAAAAGAAAGTAAGCACTGGCCATTGCTTTTGCAAGTTTGGTGGCTCCAAACAGATCCGTTTATGTTGTGAATATTTGTTCCTCCGCAAACGATAAATACCACGCTAAATGGCACGATGTTTCTTTGCAGCTTTGCACTTTAACAGCAAATTTGTCGAACAGATCTTCCACCTTTCTTTGAGTAACAAGTTTTTCTCCAATAGCTGGCTTCCGGATATCCTTTTAGGCATGATAGCAACAGACAGCTGATGAAAAAGCAAACTACTCCATGTTGTTTTGACTTCGTTCAGCGAAAACAAAACTTCTAGTGTCCAGTTCTCTCTCTTCCAACAGGTGTCTGGTTACTCACACCGCGGCAAAACGGTATGCTCCGCTGGCCAAAAGAACGAAGGCGCTGCTATCAAATACAAATTACCGAGGGTTTCAACTTTTTTAGTAAATAATTTTACAACTTAGTAAACTCACAATGAATTACAAATTAAGAAAACTCCAACCTGTTAAAGTCTTAGGCTTAGCTTTTAAGTAGTTTTCTTATTTTTTGACAAAACAGTTCACATATAGATACTTTTAAGCAGAAATTTTAAAATTACGGGTATGTGCCTGTTGTTTCATTTCAGTTTTCGTGGGAAACTGTGGGCGGCGCGCCGACAAGAAATAGCAAATACGCATGCGCGTAACGTTTTGCCGCGGTGTGCTGGTTACTAAGCTATGGACGGACGTGAGCACGTTGCAACCTCGTCCCCAGGGTCTTCTCGGTCAGATCCAAGATGGCGGCTACTCAGAGAGAAGACGCTGGTAAAGGCTGGATCACGTGATCAAATACTCCCAGATTTTGGGAGTATTTTGTCACGTGATTTGGCAATCTAAGATGGCGGCCAAGCTAAATATGGAAATAGTTCATGACGTGTACAAACCATAGGTATCCCAATCCGGAGTGAGCGAGAAGCGATTTTAACGGTATTTCCACGCGGAGAACGATGCAGTGAAAACAGGTCTACTAAATGGCTCGAAATGGAGTTTACTTGGATAAAGAACCAGTGGAAAGGTATCACAAAGCTACCAGGATGTATCTAAGCTTGAAGAGAATCCTAAAAAGCCGTTCATTTTCCGTTAGCGTAGAAGCGAAGCGATCGATAGCACATGTTCAGGTTTAACGTCTTCTCCTGGCTTTCCCACTGATGAACCTTACCAGAAAACTACCCAGTAATTCACTTCATCTATTGCTCTATCTACACAACATGTTTTAAGGTTATTTAAAATCGTTTTATTGATAAAATTTGAGCAATCTAAACTATATACAAGTTCATCTCTCTGGACTGAGTCCGTTAGGCCAATAAAAAGCATTGTTAGAACAACCCTTGCGTCATCGAAGAGCCAATCAGAATACGTAACAGCTCAGCCTTTACCAGGGTCTTCTCTCTGAGTAGACGCCATCTTGGATCTGACCGAGAAGACCCTGGGAACGAGGTTGAGCACGTTGTTGGCTTCGTTGACATGTAAAATTCGATCTAAAAGGTGACCTGAATCAACAGATCCCAGTAAACAAACACTATGGAAAGATAAATCATATATCTAAGTATGTAGACATGAAGTTTATACTATTTCAGAGCTGAAATTACAGGTACAACTTTGGAGTTTTCTCCAGTTTGAAAGTGATGAACTGGTTTAGAAAATGTACATGTATGTTTGATATTCTTCCAAAATAACTTTTTTCCCTAAATCAAGATTCTAAACTCGGGGTGCGGCTTATCCGTGAGTGAATACGGTATATGATTTTCAAAGCAGGGCTATTAAATGGTATTGATTTTAGAATTTTGGCAGTGTTATAGCTAGTCTAAAACTGGAAACAGCCAGGGTCTTGTCCCTTGGCCTGGCTCTTTGATAATTATTCATGTATGTCATACATACATGCTGTTTTCGGCATCATAAACTGAATCACTGATGACATATCTCACACATCCTTGTTCTTAGCTTTACTGATCATACAAATGTACATCCAAACCTCCCACAAGAGAAAACAGAAGGGTCAAATGACTCCATGTAACATCTGTGTAACAGTGCCCCACATTATGTTACATATAACTCAATCTCTGTCTGTTTTGCTTGTTTGTCTGTTTCAGAGTCATGTCCTGGTGGGATTATGGTTATCAAATAGCAGGCATGGCAAACCGAACGACATTAGTGGACAACAATACTTGGAATAATAGTCACATAGCACTGGTAAGCTGCAGTTTCTCTATAATAATTGAATGTTTTAAGATTACAGCTCCATCTTGTGTTTGAAGAAGAAGTACAAATTATATTATGTTCCTTTGCAGGAGCTGTTTCTTAAAATCTTTTTTTCTTACAATATGCTCTTTCTTTGCCTGAAATCCTCCCTGAAAGCAATCTTTCGGTTACTTTATGTATCATATGGATCATTATTATATGGCAGCTCAGTGAGCGGGCAAGATGACTATGAATGCTGAATTTGATTGGTTGCTCAGTGGGCAATAATTTTTTTCTTGTCTGCTTGGAATTTTCCAAAAAGCACTGTGCAGTACAGGCCGTAAAATGATCCTCATTGGCTTTAAAAAGATCCCCAAACTGGATGTAAAATGACCCTACATAATATTCAGACAGGTGAGTCGTCTGGTGGGTGTTGGTATACATTGTAACTACATATAACTACATGTAAGTAAAGCGAATTCCAAACCCAGTTTTTAACACTAATTTAATATGCTAAATAAAAGCTACAGTACCATTGGATGAAAAAAAAAGAGTAATAACTTGAACTGGCTAATCTTTCTGGCTCGTTCTAAAAATAATGAACATTTTCAAATATTCGTAGGAATGATGAGTAAAAATACACAGCCATATTAGATGCTTAGCCAACTAATAAGTTGTTTATTATATAAATTCTGCCAAGAAGCAATTCCGTAATGACCAAAAACATTACATGCTTGCTCCAAAAATGGGATTTGTCGGTTTTTGAATTTTGAAAAGAGATTTGACTGGTCAAACGGTGATGGCAAGCCATTTGGCTGAAACTACGACCAGTTTACGGTTCTGTTGTTCAAGTCTTTGTTTCAACTAGCAGGACACCACTGTTTAAGATCTGCCTACCCGCTAAATAAAAGGATTTGTACAACTGCACATGAATCGTACATGTAAACTGGTCTAATTTGGTGCAGTCTTGTATTTTATGTGTTCTTGGCATAATCATATAATCATAATCATTTCCTGGCCTATCTTATTTTGAGCATATTTTTAGGGAACAATGTATGTTTTAGGAAAATGCTGTAATATGCATTTCAGATTACAAACTTAGTATTGGGAGGGCATACCCTTCCCTCCTCCAAAAAGTTCACATCCCAACAACAATTCCCATCCATTTTCGTTTTTCTCTGCTATTAATGTACAGAATACTGGATAACATATTTCCTTAAACAGGTTGGCAAAGCAATGTCATCTAACGAAACTGCAGCCTACAAGATAATGCGTATGCTTGATGTGGACTACATCCTTGTTATCTTCGGGGGTGTGATAGGATATTCTGGAGATGACATCAATAAGTTCCTTTGGATGGTTAGGATTGCTGAGGGAGAACACCCACAAGAAATTAAGGTAGGTAATGAGATACCATCAAACCGAATTCAGAATTATTTAAAGCCAAAACCCAACACTGGTTTATGGATTCAGTGCTTGAAACTAACTTTTTTAGTGACTAGTCCCTGGGCTAGTGATTGACAAACTCTAGTAACCTGTACACTTATTTTAGTAGCCCACACTGCTGATGTGAAAAAAAACTTTGTGATACAAGAGCAAAATCTACTAGCCCAAGGGCTAGTGTGTATCAAGATTTACTTGCCCAACTTGAATGTTTGGTAGTGCAGGACTAGTGGACTAGCGCTAGTGTCATTTGATAGCATACCTAGGGAAAAACTATTTAACAAAATACAAAAAGCGGGAATCGAAGGTAATTTTTATAACGTTCTACGAACTATGTACTCAAATGATTTTTCAGCAGTTAAGATAGGTAATGTAAAAACAGAGAAATTTAGATGCCATATTGGCGATAAACAAGGCTGCATGCTTAGCCCTACGCTGTTTAACTTATTCATTAGTGACCTACCCGACAAATTCGAACAATCGGGCCTTGAAGAGAGAGTCATACTAGGAAATAACAATATGAATTGCCTCCTTTACGCAGATGACTTAGTCCTGCTATCAACAACCTCTAAAGGAAGTCAAGATCATTTAAAGACACTTGAGGATTACTGTAACAGTAACCGTCTGGAGGTTAATATTACAAAAACTAAAGTAATGATCTTCAACAATAATGGCAAAAGAATGAATAACTACAAATTTTACTTTAAAAACAATCAATTAATAAATACTCAAATGTATAAATACCATGGTCTCACCCTAAGTACATTCGGTAACTTTAGTTTAGCCAAACAAGAACAAAAAAAAACTGCAATGAACGCATTGTACAAAATAAGGAAGGAAACCGGTGTCCACTTCAGATCCAACATAAGTCTATCTATAAAACTATTTGACACACTAGTTAAACCAATCTTACTCTACGGGAGTGAAATATGGGGAGCGGATGATAAAGACCACCTGAATCAAAATGACCCACTCGAGAACGTACACGTAAAATTCTGTAAAATGTTGCTTGGTACCAGTAAAACATCTGCCAACAATGGATGCAGAGTGGAACTGGGTAGATATCCAATTAAATTAGAATCTACTTTTAGAAGCAGGTTGGCGCAGTGGTTAAACACTCGCCTCTCGCCGCTGCAGTCCCGGGTTCAATTCCCGGCTCGGGCACCGTATGTGAGTTAGGTTTGTTGTTGATTCCTTATCTGCATTTGAGGGTTTTTCTCCGGGTTCTCCGGTTTTCCTCCCTCCATAAAAATCAACCGTGAGTCAAGTGTAGTGTGTCCAAAACAGTTAATGTAGTGGGAGTGTGTGAGGAGTAAAAGCAGGCCCCCACCAGCTTTAAGCTGTAATACTCAGCCTGCTATAACAAATAAAATATTTATTTATTTTTATTGGTGAAAGTTAATAACAAAGGAAAATTGAGCTTTCAAAAATTGCGCTTTCAAAAATTGCCTATATAGACTGCCTCCAGTCCCCAAAACCTGTATTCTGGGGAGAAAAAATAAGACATACAATCTATAAACTTGGCTTTGGTAATATCTGGCTATCGCAACAAGACATATCTGATTACGAGAGATTCTTAATTCAAATTAAATTGAGATTACAAGACATGGAATACCAACATTGGCTTAGTGACGTATTTAACGACCAAAGAAAAAATACCCACCACTGCAACAAACTTAGATTGTTTAAAACGGATTACAAACTAGAAAAATATCTCAAGGCTGTCCCTAATATAAATCATAGAGGTGCTCTTACAAAACTCAGAATAAGCAATCACTGCCTACGAATCGAAAGAGGGAGGTACACTAGGCCCTTCATGGAACTGGAAGATAGAATATGCCCCACCTGTAAATAAAAACATAGAAGACGAGTTTCACTTCATTGTTAAATGTGAAACGTACGATACGATAAGAAACATTTTTTATTGTACCCCTAAAATTAATACAAAATACGATACAAGTTATGTCTGATGACCAGTTATTTTATTTGGTCATAAATCCACCCATGGAAGTAGCTGGTTTTGCAGCAAAGTATGTCTATGAGAGCATGATCTTAAGATCATCAATTTTATCGATTTAGCATCTAAATGTTAATGTTTACACTAAATTATATTTTATTAGCGCTACATTCCAATGTACCATTTGTTGTGCAAGGAGCTAATAAAAATATATGTGTCAAGTGCTGGGATTGGAACCTTATTGCCAAGACATCTCATCAGAAGATTTTGTGTACCCTGTTTTCAACCTATTCCACCCAAACCGGAGGGTGGAAAGTTGCTTGTAATTATTGTTACAAATATTCATGATATTACTTAACCAATACTTACCATAAGAGAGGGGGGGTGGTGGGGAGTTGGGGGGGGGGGGGGGGGGGGGATGGGGATGGGGATGGGGATGGGAGGAGGAGCAGCACTGAGGTTCGGTTACAACTTGAGGGTGCTAGGACGTCCTAAGATGGAAGATAAATAACATGAACGTTACTTCGTAATTTTAAAGGAACTTGAATGTTTAATTCGATTGTCAGACTTCTTTAAACAGATGTACATGTAACCACACGGTTGTTATACATGTAGCTCCCAATGACGAGTTCCTTGTGGTTCCTCCACATACTAAATATTGCCGGTACATGCTTGTCCTCTCCTCTCCGTAGGAATCTGACTACTTCACTCCTCAAGGCGAGTTTCGTGTGGATTCCGCGGGTTCTCCTATTCTACTCAACTGTCTCATGTACAAGATGTGTTATTATCGCTTCGGTGAAATGCAGGTTCGTTTGACATTGAACATATTGTAGGCAATACAGGATACAATACAAATGGAGGGTAGAGTGTTTTTTTCATTTACACATGAATATTGTCGTCGTTACTCAATAACTTCTGTGATAAAAATATGTTTGCGAATGTGTTCTTACAATCTAGAATTAGGGGAGCCGGGTACAACTGGTATAAGTGCTTTGCCACTCACTGTGTATAAAAAAATACAACAATAACACGTAGGGGAATGGGGAGAATTGGAAGCATACTCGTTCAAAGTTGTTTTCAATTGGTCACGCCTATTTTGACCGAAGTTTAAGCAGGCTAAAGTGGAGTCTTGAAATGCGAAGGAATTTATACTTTCAACAATCTCTTAATTTTAACGGGACCTGAAGCAACCATAGAGGCTGATCAAAGCCAGGACCCGGCTCGAGCACAGATCGAATTGGAATTTAGCGTGTTGGTTTTTGCCGAGGGAGAAAAATCGGAGGACCTGGAGAAAAACCCTCGGAGTAAGGGCGAGATATCAACAAGCTCAACTCATAAATCGCATTCTTATCGGGAATCGAACCCGGAAGCAGCCTCGGAACTCGTTAAACAGTTTGTCAAACATCCGTCTGCAGTTATCTCTAGTTGTAGACAAACGTTATGTTCTCTTCGTTGCAGCTCGACTTCAGGACACCGTCAGGTTTCGACCGGACACGTAATGTAGAAATCGGCAATAAGAACTTCAAGTTAGAACACATAGAGGAAGCCTTTACCTCCGAGCACTGGCTCGTACGAATATACAAGTGAGTAGAAAAGATAGGTGGCTGACATGGTTCACGTTGAGGCCAGAAACATGCCGAATATTTATCGAAAGTTAAATATCGGAGGACCTACAGTTAAAATGCAAACGAGAATGGCACGTAGCGGGCCTCAGAACCCATTCTCGGGTACCCAGGGGGAGTTAGTGGGCGACGGGCAAAAAAGGGACGGAGGGGGAGAATGAAAAGGGGAAAGGGAAAAAAGGGCCCCTGGGGACACTTACTGTAAAGACTACCCGTGTAGGAGTTTAATTTTGCGGGAGTTAATTTTTGCGGATTTCCTTCGATCCGCAAAAAAAAACTCCCGCAGAAAAAAAACTCCCGCAAAATTTTCCGCCGCAAAAATATATACTCCCAGAGAAAAAATAGTAAATCTTGTTTTAATGGTTATATCGGGTTAACAGCAACTTTTTAACATTGAACATAATAGGAAACGCCAGCCAAAGTTAATAAAATACATTTTTCTTCTCACATAGCCGGCTTCTCACGGAAAACCGTACTTTCCCGCTTCTGTGTCACGTTCAACGTCAGTTGTCGTAAATAAAGACTGACAACATACAGTCAATTCCAAAGTACATGTACGCAATGGATTAATCTACAGACTTAATTCCTGCAGCAAATAAAGCGTGCTCTCATAACTCCGAGGCGACCGGCACAACAGGCATCTGTATTCCCGATTCAACTCCAGACACGTCCTCAAAAGAAACGGAGACTGTTATCATAATCGACTAATACGTTTTTACAAGAACGTACAATAACGTACAATAATTGTTTATGTTCATGTTGGCGCTAGAACAACAACTATAGAAACTTCCCGTCGAAATTGTAAGTCAGGAAGTAAAATTTCAATTTAATACCGATACTGCCTTGAATTTTATTTATACTTGACCAGAAATTCGCAAAAAATTCCTCCCAGCAGAAATTTTAGCTGTCTCGATCCGCAAAAATTTCCTCCCGCCAAACAAATTGAGTCGGCAATCCGCAAAATTTTCCTCCCGCAAAAATTTCGTCTAAGAATCTTAACTGGATTACACGCATGAGTGACTGCGTGACATTCTACGTCTACGAAGCTCAAATGACACTACAGATATCGCGGGCAAAGATTTTCAAATTAAAAAGGGTGAGACAGATGGATAAATACCTTCCTGTGTCTGCAATACCTCCCGGCGTAGTCAGTCTAACGAAATTGAACGGAATTACAATCGAACGCAGTCCATCGACAAGGCTTATGAGCGGTTTGAAAAAAAATACCTCGGACATCGTAAAAGCAAAGCGAATATTTTCTGCAGCCAAGGAGGTAGTGAATGCATTAAAGACGTTCTGATGTGTGAACTGATCCTTTCTCTCGATCGAGTAAGGCCTACACATTTTACAGCCTACTTGTCTTATTACAAGTGAATGTTGGGCTTGAGGAGCTGTCGAAATACACAAAACATGACCTGAAAGTGCAGCAGAAGGCATTTGCGAAAGTCTAAATCTAAAAATTTTCCGGGGAAGCATGCTCCCGGACCCCTCAAAAAGCGACCCTTACGGAGCGGTTGTTTGGGCCTACAAATTTTAAAAACCTGGCTACGCCACTGGAATCAAGTGAGATTCAAGACGTCTCCGATTCAAAGTCAAAGAATTTAAGTAACAGTCCGCGCAAGAGGTAGGCACAATTCTATTGTTCAGATGCAATTTGCTTTCCCCACTTTAGTATTTTCTGTTTTTCATACTGACAACTCATCAACCCTTAATTCAGAAATTTCTGAAATTATATCCACTAAAAATGCATTTTAAAGGAGAGTTATTTTGTGTGAAAACGTTTTGTCCAATCAGAAGAGTGCAAAACAATAACCAAGAAAACGTTCAATTTAAAAATGTTCCCCATATTGAAAGTTCGTCATATTGAAGGTTATGAGAGTTTTCACTAGATGCAATTCAAATCTGTTTACAAAATGAGAACAAATGTTCTTCTTCTTCAATTTTAGATAGATTTTAATGTCTAAGCCAATGAGGTGGAAGATTGAAACAATACCACAATTAGCACCTTTTTACATTCCATGCATAACATAAGCCTACCTCTTACGCGGACCATTACTTAAGTAATTGGTTCGCATAAGAACAGGAGCACTCAACAGCAAGGAATGCACAAAGGTGTTAATTTTTTTATTGTTGAAACTTGATATCTCATTGGTTATACACAAATAAACCTCGTAAAAATAGGAAAGAACTCTGATTTCACAATATTTTTTTTATAGAAAATGATTGAAGAGGACAATATGTAACTATGTAAAAAGAGAGAAATCCTATTTGGAAACACTGAAATATTTGATAGTAGTATATACCACACCAGTGAATATCACTTTTCGCGCGCTCTGATTGGCTAGTCAAACAGTGAATATGATTTCATATTCACCTCCGAGCAAAGCAGCGATTATCTCGCGCGAGTTTTTGCCCATTTGACAGAAAATAAAATAACTATTTGGCGCTGGCTATTCACCTTGAGTGTGGTATATACTAAAACAATTATTCACCTCCACTTCAGTGAATAATTGTTAAATATCTCAGCTTTTGTTTTAGTGTCTTTCTATTGGCTGAATTTGTTTTGGAATCAAAAACATATACACAACGATCGAGAGCGATTTCATGCATTTTAATTTGAGAACATTAATACCACTAGTCAAGATATATTTTTAGTATATGATTGAACCATTTTCTATTTGGGATTAATGGCATCACATTCATGGCCATGGAACAATAGATGGGTTGCACTCAATCCCCAGAGATTCAAATGACAAAGGGCATGGCGGCCATGTTGGTGTACCTAACAAAAGAAGCTAACGAAGAACTATTGTTAAAGTGTTTATGAAACCAAATTTTGCATCTTTATTTTATTGCAGAATAATAAAGTTCATTCTTTTTTGATTATCAAGAGTATATTTATTTTTCAGTTCCGCCTTCGGAAAGGTTTCTTTTTCGCCATTCAAATTGACTACTTTATGCTAAAAACTGTCCGGTTTGCCGTGCGGCCAAATGAGCTGCGTGACGTCACTGTGAGGACTCGTTGTTACAAACATGGCGGACTCCAGCGAGAAAGTTTCAGAGAAAGCTAAAAATAAGCGAGGAGGTGGAAGATATTGTGTGGCTGGTGGCCTTGCATGGTTTTCTTCCCGTATTTAACTTTATCCTACGCCAAAATACAATGGACATTGAAGTTCTAATATACAGTGTTACTCATTCACACTTTGATACAACATAACTACAAGAAATAACTCGCCAAGAACTCGACGATAACTTTAATACTCCTGTACTTTTATTCTTAAGCCAGAACAGTGAATGGCAAAGAATACAATATAGGGTTTCTCTAGTTTCCTGTAGAAATTCGTTTAAGAGGATCCTGAATGTTCGTGAATGAAAAACGGACGATAAAACTTGCAAAGAACCCAGAATTCCGAAAGCCGTTTACGAACTGAGCCTCAAAAGCTACGCAACTCACTGCCATCAGAGCAGCAGTTAAACACTGTTCCTTGGGATAATGAAAATATCCTTTTTCAGACCACAGAATAAATAGCCAGTGTCTGACAACGTGCAGTTGTTGTAGAAAATATAGTCGGGAACCTCAACTCACGTAATTCAGTCTCAGAATTCGCTATATTATAAACGCTTTCTCTAGGAATGTTTTTCCATCAGGCATTTTCAGTAATATCACAATGTGCAGATTAACTTCTCCTCTGTTGACCATACATTGTAAAAAGAAAGCACTTGTGTTTCCTGCAACAGTTTTGATCAGTTGACAATTTTTCAGCCCGTTTGCGGCCGGCAGTCTTGCAATGTCTGTCTTTCACTTTTAGCAATTGACATGTTCTTTTTATAGCAGGTTATTTCATCCAATGAGAAACGAGCTGTGAGAATTAAACCAATCAGCGACGAGAAATGTTGTAAACAAGTATGGAGTTTTCGCTGTAGTCAGTTTATTTGCTTAGTTAGATTTTTAAAATTAGATAGCTTACTTTCCTTCGTCTAGATTGAAGTTTATATTATAAAACAAATAAAATATTGTTCTCCTTTTTCAATAAACAAAATAATGTACTTTCGAGGTCTTGAAATGCTGCTAAATGTACCCGCGTTCTGTTCGTGTATCCGCAGTTTTTCAAGACCTCGAGCGTGCAATATTTATTTTATAGAACAAGAACCATCTTTTATTTGGTAAGTATTATGTTGCGTTCTACTGTATTTCATTTTTTGTATTGAATTGTATTGTGCTTTATTCTATATTTTTTTTTGTAGAAATGCGTGTCGTCCTCCATGATCATATTTAGGAATTGTCACTTGCGAGTCCTCATAGTGACGTCATTGTAATGGCGGATTCGGTTCCAGGCCCCGGACAGTTTTTAGCATAAAGTTGTCAATTTGAATGGCGAAAAAGAGACCTTTCCGAAGGCGGAACTGAAAATAAATATACTCTTGATAATCAGAAAAGAATGAACTTTATTATTCTGCAATAAAATAAAGATGCAAAATTTGGTTTCATAAACACTTTAAAGGTACACCAACATGGCCGCCGTGACGTCATGTGCAACCCATCTTGCTCCGGTTATAACATGAATCATTACTTAATACGAAATCAGTTGCTAGCCATGACAACCAGCGGTTCGCAAACTGTCGTCTCCAATCATTACCTACTGGCAAATAATACCTCCAAAGACATTCAACACTCAGCTGGTCAGAGTCATCATGCAGGAGCTCCGGCTTGCTGCTGTTGAAGGAAATGTTTCCTCCAACATTCAAGAAACCACAATTACAGCAGCCGCTAAAAGTTAAAACCGCGAGCTGAGGTCTCGCCAAAAACATATTCTTCTAACTACATTTTCAATTATTAGTCTTTGTTTGGGTTTAAGCTCGCTAAAATTGGGAAACGCTTGCAAACTTGTCTCCAAAGCACTTCAAATATCTTCGTGATCCACCATCTTGATCGACTGAAGTCCGAAGAAGTTTCACGCCTCAGAACGCCAAACGCATTGTTTAGTGCGACGTCGCTGATTGGCCACAAATTGGAATGTGGAATTTTGTGGCCAATCAGAGCGAGCCTCAAAATCCGTTCTGGAACTGGTCTTTACTGTAAGTGTCCCCAGGGGCTCTTTTATCCCCTAACCCTTTTCCTTCTCCCCCACCCCGTCCGTCCTTTTTTGCCTGTCACCCACTGCCCCTGGGTATCCGAGGATGCTCAGAACTATGCAGTAGCTGCCAATATCACTGGACAAAAAAAGAAAACTGACCTGGCATGTTTTGAATTTCGTATACCGTGTAGCTAACGCTATCAAAAAGCCTTCTTTCTTGTCTGCAGTTAGAGGTGTTAATAATAGAGAGAACATGCTTGATGAATAGACCCTTCCACGGTTTCTTTGAACTTTTGATATATACGTACAACAGCAAAACCGTCGATACTGCTCAAAAGAGCACCTCGAAGTTAGTCAAAATCCCAAATTTGAGAGTTATATCTTGAATTTTACAGACGTTTGCACAAGCTTGCTCCCCAATCAAATTTTTCATACAAACGGGGTTAAAATGACATGCATTTCTGCGCATTGTTTTTGTGGCCGTTTTATTGTCTTGGGGTTTTTCGTGAAGCATGTTCGCGTTTGTACTTTTAGTTAGAGTTAAATACCGAGAACCGAGGCTTTAATCCCAATACAAGCCGAGGGCTGTAGGGATCAATTGGGATTAATGCGAGGTTCAAGGTATTTTTTAGTAAATACGTTGAATATAAACGTAAAATTTCAAGCAATTTCGTGCCATCATTTGCGCTGAACGTTTTAGCAATGCCAAGGTTTAGTGGGGGTCTACCAAGGTTGAACAGTCTAAACTCTCTCTCTCTTCATGTGAAGATAGAAACTGATTTGCTTGATTTTTTTATTTTGCAGAGTAAAAGATTTAGGGAATAGAGAAAAAAGTTCAAAGCCGAAGAGGGTAACCAACATAAAACCTTCTAGATCTGTACCAAGACGGGTGAGTAAGAGTTGGTGCTGCACTTGCTTGCTGCTTCTGTGCGTCGCTTGAGAAACTCATTCCTACGTTAAATGGGCTGTCACGATGAGAGGCCGTTATATGTTTGGGCCGGACACAGTTATTTTCAGCGATTTTCCTATGAACTGACGAACCTCGCGCACAAAGCCTTTATCCGTTATTCCGAACTGCAATATACTTGGCAAATTTTCAGCGCTCGAAATTTTTTCTAAAGTCCAATTGACCTTCAGGCAAGAAGACCCATTTTTGTTTTTCTTCCTCTGGTAAGATTTGTGCTGCATTTTGTTCAGGTTTTAGCACAGTTGCCGGGCTAGAAAGTACATTACTACATGCCCTGACCCAAACATTACCTGCCCCGGGAGAAACGGAAGAAAGCGAGTCTATTGTGCACGTGTGCTAAAGGGCCGTCTCAACCTTTGTGCACCTCAAAAGCTATCAGTTTACTTTCCTGTAATCAAATTCTTAATTAAACAAATTAAGGTATGCAGGATCTGTTGATTACCGTACGTATTTCTTCAAATCATTCTCACAGGAGCTGAGGAGCTCAAACTATTAATATAAGTAGTTATTGCCTTGACAGCCATTTTCTATGGCATCGTTTGTGCGTTAAGTTGACCCATATCTTCTGTTTTAATTTCACAGTCGAGTAAAAAAGGGTACGTCAAAAACAAACTTAGAGTAACTCAAGGTAAAAGGCCTTACAAAAAAGGAAAGAAGTCCAAGTCGAAGAAAGCCAAGCGCACTTGAATAGGACCTTGCAAACATACCCTTACCCTACCCCCGTGGAATCCAGCAAAGGATGCGTGATGTTTCCCCAAGGACGCAGTTTATCCTTCCCAGGATGCACCACAAGGACATTAACTAGTAGTTGCATTATTTCAGCGCACGAAAAAATGTGAACAGTCGTTTGATTTTATTAATTTGTATTTGGTAATCAGTAGAGTTGGAGCAAAGCCCCAAAGTCGTCGTAAGGAAATCGAGAGCAAAAATATTTTAAGTGCTTACGAGGAAAGTCCTGTGGGAGTTTGAACCCGGCCCGCGACGCGCAAAATATCAGTCGTCAATGGCAACAGTTAAAGTTTATCGATTAATAAATCCTTAAAGTAAATTTACTGTGACTTATGATATCGAACTTTTCGATTAAAAGGAGCGAATTCTAAGGAATGTTTCATCGCTATTTCAGTTCGACAAATGGAACTGGCTGTTAGTAGCCTGCGTCGCATCCGAACTGAAGTTAACAGCTAGCCGTTGGTACTATTTCCACTGATTTTAAAATGAGCATGAAGCCCGTAAACATACGTGCGCGATCAATTAACCCGCCCAGTAATGTCATGCTGGGTTTAGTGCGGAAAAGTACACTCTAAAGCCAGCGTGATATTACTGGTGTGTTAATAGACGCTTCGGGTATATAGAAATTAGCGGAAATAGTGGCATAGTGGTCTCCCCGGAGGGCACATCTTATGCTGGTGTTCTCCTATTTGAATATGGAAAATGAACGGTAGAGTAAAGTTTGGCATCCACAATTTAGATACATAGTGTTCAAGAACGGACAGAAGCTTTTTTTTTAAATAAAAATCCTTGGAAACCTTTAAAAAATGCATTTTCAGTCCCAGACGTCTATCCATGCCCTAGTCTTTTAAAGTAAAATTGTGGTGTGGAGAATTTGCAGAATTCGTTATGTGAAACTGTTATGATAATCCTATACTTGTTGTATTTTATTCCTCGACACGAAACATTTGTTTTTCAGCAGTAAAAGCGTATAATTCAAAAGTAGCTTATTGTGTTTTGTATCATCTGCTTATTTAATAAATATAGAAGCTTTAGCAATGTATTATACTATCATAATACACGACGAGCATTTGAGAACATGAGAGAAATGTTGAAAGCACTAGCCGAATGCGCATGCTGTTGTTATTTCTCGAGACGAGCTCCTAATGAGAGGAATCGCACACTTAATTAATTCATGAAATGACAATATAAACTAACTAAAATCCTACCCTGAAAAATAAAAAAAACCTAACCGGTCAGTAAATAAGATCTTACCCACCTAGACCAAGGGTTCTTAATAAAATGGTGAGGTAAAAAAAAATTTGAGATATTTTCTGGAACTCGAACCCCCGCTCCCGCCTACTCGTAAGGCAAACGTCTCAACCACTACACTAAACCACCATCGTCCCTTAATGCTGTCAAATTTGTACATTTTAAAACCACTGCTAATTTATGTTAGTTTATATGGTCATTTCATAGCGATTCCTCTCGTTAGAAACTTCAGTGTTCTCAACTGACTGGAGCGTTTTTATGACAGTATAATACATGGCTAAGTACTTGCCTTATGATAAAAAAATCCCCAATTCAAGTGTATATCAAGTGTATATCTGGTCAAACACCACTAATATCGAGTCTACATCAAGTGAATACAATAGATCATTCAAGTGTATATCAGGTCAAAGATCACTATATCGAGTCTACATCGAGCAGAATAGTTCTCGATTTGAGTGTTGCATCCATGTGTTATAGAGGTTTCTATTTATAATATATTCAAGCCGGTGACGTAAAACCGGTCTTCATTTATTATACAAAAACACTGGCTCAATGTTGTCCAAGTTCAGATCACGTGACCATCCCCTTGTGTATTGTTTCTTTTATTTCGGTCAGAATATTCCCGAAATATTCGAAATGCGACAACATTGAGCAATAATTAATAGAGTGGAATGGTTAGGAAATCCGGCAAATTTCAAAGGGCTAACAAAGGCGCTGCGATTTATGTTGGAAGATGGTAAGACAGGATTGTGCACGGTCAGTTCATCAGCGTCCCTTGAACCACTGAACCCACAGTTTCTATTGGCTGATTGATTAACATTGGAATTTCTATTGTCTTGTCACGGTTGAAAAAAGCGAACAAAGAAGGTCGCTGGGTTTCGAAACCATTCCAGTCTATTAACTATGATTGAGCCAAGTGGAAAAGGTTACTACTCAGACCGCATTTGGCGGGTCCGAGCCTTCAATTCGCCTCGTGTCTTATTTTTATTATTAATGACCGTGTTATCGATGTGGGATTGGTCAAGGCGTTTCTCAGATTACAGGCTTCCGCGCCGACGCGTGTAACCTTGGTAATCTGTTTTCCTTTTGACTTCTCCCCAACCTTATTATTCTTGTAAAGGAACTTTTATTGACCCGCAAAATATATAAATCTTCTGATAATTTGCTGTAATTCCTGCATCAAAAATAGCAAAACAGAGCATCCAAACAGTGCTGACACGGAAGGGCATATATGTCATGGTAGTGTTTAGTTCCATATAGTCTCCCTGCATAATACTGTAAACCAGTAGAGAAATGATTCTGCAGGGAGACTGGAACGAAACACTACCATGAAGTATTTTCCAATGTAGGCGTCCAGACCATGTTTCCAGGAGAGGGAGACGAGAACAAGAACAATAAGTTTATTTTACTCTGGGTGGAACTTACTTTACAATTACAGATGTTTAACACACGCTCATACACACACACACACACATCCGCAAGCAATGGAATATTTTAATTAATTTTGTTAAACAGAGAAGGAAGTTCTGGAAAAAAACACAAGGCTAACGAGTCAGAACTACTGTGAAGGGAGACTGGTTATCATCTGTGTTTAGTCACGTGATCGGAAAGCTTGAAAACTCTAGAGCCGGCTGGTAACAGCCAGTTGTAACCGCACTATTTTATCAGTTTGTTGGCTGAATTATTAACGCATGGGTAGGAAGAATTAGAAATGTTCAAGTGTGATTGGATAAGAGTAATTTGCCCTTGTCGTACAATACGAAATGTGCGCGCATAGAGCCGATACGAGATCAAAACACGGTGTTTTCTCAAAAAATGACGTACGTGTTTTAAAATTGTTCCTTTTCTTCGCCTCTTATCGCGTTTTCTCCCTAGATTTTGTCTCCTTCGCAAGCGTTCTTAGGGTCGTCACGCAGTGCGTTAAGGATTAGGTCGAATTGCAATTTTTGTTGGATACGGAAAATCGCTGATCTACCAGTTTTTTGTCATTCGGACAATCGAACTTAAATTAGTTTTCCAGAAAATTATTCCCACGCACATATGCATGCGTTAATATTTCAGCCAATCAGTGAAAGACCAGAAAGTGGCCATTACCCGGCAGTTTGAGACTAACCGTGTCGGAAAGGAATAGGCCTTTTGTAGGAAACAGTCGTACTGAATTCTAACGAGACCTGAAACAACCATAAGAGGCTGATTAACTAAAGCCAAGACCCGGTTATGTTAATTCACAGATCGAATTTGGAATTTAGCGTTTAATTGGTTTTTGTGAAGGGAGGAAAATCGAAGAACCCGGAGAAAAACCCTCTGAGCAAGGGCAAGATTCCAACAAACTCAACTCATATGGCGCCAGGTCCGAAGATCGAACCTGGGCCACAGAGGTGAGAGGCGAAGCGCCGCTTAACCACTTATTTTCAAAAGGAAAATTCTCAGCAAAGTAAGAAGAATATTCATTTACATACCATCTAGACTGCGAACAGTCCCTTTATTTTTCTTGGTCTCTAGTCACGAAAAACTCGAAAAACGATGTTTTGGCCGAGCGCGGATTGGGCGCGAACGAAATCTCCGCCCTCCTACCCTTCGGGGATTTCGTTCGCACCCAATCCGCACTCAATACAATACAATACAATACTTTATTTAACCACGTGTCACCTAGGAGCTTATGCAACTCGTTTAAACGTGAACGTGAACAAAAGATAGGCAAATGAAAATACATACAAACATAATTTAAAAAAAAGTTGATACACTTGATGTTTAAGAGTATTAAACAGTCTTAAAATATTACGAAGTCTTGAAATATTACAATATTAAAAATGTATATTAAACTATGCATTTATACTCATTATAATAAAATTATATTAGAAATTTCCTGGTAATTATTTATGACGATAACATATGTGATCGTAAAGCGCTTTTAAAAGATATAATTTCTTTGCATTCCCTTATTTTAGTAAGTAGTTTGTTCCACAGAACACTTGCTATATATGAAAACGATTTATGAAGCCATTCCAAATTAAAACGAGGCTGTTCTAGTCTGGTACCATTTGCCAAAACATCGTTTTTCGAGTTTTTCGTGACTAGAGACCAAGAAAAATAAAGGGCTGTTCGCAGTCTACATACCATCTAAGTTTTGTAAAGACAAAATCTTGTCTAAACTCCCTATGACAAGGAGCAGGAGCCCTGGCAAGTCGAGAAGGCGTGACTGAGAACCTCGTTCCCAGGGGTCTTTACGCGCCTCAATCCAAGATGGCGTCGAAAGAATGGCTCCGATCTTTGACAATATAATAATAATAATAATAATAATAATGGCCACATTTATATAGCGCCATATCAACCACAGTTTCATGGCGCTTTACATATGACTGACATATCCCGTCAGTGAATTATTTCGGACTGCTTCACGGCGCTAATAGCTGCCACGCAGTTTACAACGTTAAGTGTGGTTAGTGCAATGGCCAGGCTGCTGTACCGGGTGAAAATCCCCTGCTCTTTTTCGAGTAGTACAACAGGTTCTTTCACGTCCCCTTCAAATACTGATTAGAAGTAGAAGGAAACAAGACCAACGGCTTATAAACGTCCCTGCCCAAGGACGCGGCCGGGATTCGAACCTCCGACCTCCCGCACTCTAGACCGTGCTCTACCAACTGAGCTAACTAAAACCTTCCCTGAACCATAAAAGATCCCGAACCGGTCAGTAAACAAGTTTCCAGGAAAACGAGGTTTTAGGGCTAATTTGTGGCTAGTGTTCATAGGTAGAGGAATTCTCAAGAGAATGGTGAAGAAAAAAAATTTGAGAGCTTTTCTGGAACTCGAACCCCGAATTCTTGCTCGTAAAGCAGACGTCGCAACCACTACGCTAAACAACCATCCTCGCTCAAGCTCTGTCAAATTTTAAATTTTATAAGCATGTAAATTAGTTCCCAGTCGTCTAACGGCCACTGCTAATCTATTGTATTCTTGCCCAATCAGTGGCCGGTATAGGCTGGTGGGATTCGGCCGCTGATTGGGTTGACATTTCGCGCAGGGCTTATTGGAAGAGGGGCGCTTAATAGAGAGGGGCGCTTATTTAATTTCCTAAACCAAACACTCAGATTCTCTTACTCTATTTCGTAAACTTTATTATCAACAAACAAGGCCAATATGAAATGTAACACAATGGTATGTCCGATAATCGTTGAAATTATCGTAGTCAACGCGATTTCAGAACGCTATCCGTATTTCGAGTTTAAAATACAGCAGAACCTTCTTTCAAAGCCTGTACTTGTTAAGCAAACCACAAATCACACTGATTGATATGTGAATAGAGCTTGTCATTATAAAAATGTTTTTGAAAATGAGCGTGTTAATTGTTCTGTGATTGGGAGAGGGGAGGGGGGGGGGGGGCGCTTATTAGAAGAGGGGCGCTTATTAGAGAGGGGCGCTTAGTACAAAACGGCTCCAAAGGGGACGCTTAATAGAGGGGAGGCGCTTATTTGAGAGGGGGTGCTTAATAGAAGATTTACGGTATGCTCGGGTAAAAACACTGTAACAGTTGGAATATATAACTTGGGCATATTGGGCATATTTTGGGTCACATGACCAGCCTTATCGCCTGTGAGTAGCACGGACCCTCTCGACACCTGTATTCTGATTGCACTTCTATTGTTTTTGTACTGCACTTGTGTTTTCTATTGTTGGGGCCATGAGAACGAGGTTGGGTCACACAATCATCTTGGAGGCGCGCAAAGACCCCTGGGAACGTGGTTGCTATTGCGCATGCACAAAAGACACTAAAGTGAAAATGGCGGACTGGCGGACCACAAGAAGCGATTGACTTTTATAGAAAACGTATCGAAAAAACCCGATAACTCGGCGTTTTTGCTAGAATTTGAGTATAAATATAGTAAGATCGACTGCAAGGAAGTCTACAGTTAAAATCTGGATCATCCCACTCGAAAATTTAAATAAAATATCCCGGGTCGACACGGTGCAGACGAATCATGTCTCAGTCTGTGCCATATGGAGGTCAGCGCCAGTTTGGGCCCAGTATGCCTCTGTCACGGCAGTTTGGCCAAGGAATGTCACCTACTTTTCATGGAAACCCACAGCTGCAGGCCATGGCGCAAGGTATGGCTCCCCTCTTTCTTTGAACCGCTAGTTCTCTTTTATTCTATGCAGTGTTGTTTGTGAGTTGGCTCTAATTTGTTGTCGACTCATTTTCTGGCCAAATTGTCTTGTGTATGGTAATTAATGCTTCTATGTGTGCCATGTTAAGTAACTTGAGTATAAAGTTATCTTCCCTTGAGTAACAACTGTAATCAATTACAGACTAGAGGCTTGTTAAATGAGTTTAATTGTGTTTCTACTGGATCGTTTTGTCTTTAAAGTTTAGAAAAGAGAGATCACACTTGACTCTAGTATTTCCTTTGTTGCCGAGTGGCAGTGACTTAGTATTCGACCAACTCGATGAGTTGTGAAACGGCCTGTAATCTAGCCAGACTTTATATCACTTCCTCTTTTTAAATCTTGTATGCATTCACCATTAAAATAAGTTAATTAGGATCTTTGGAGTTCTAACGCATAATTGATACATTAACAATGGGCTAGTCCCCAAAAAAATCCATTCCTCCCCTGTTGGAGCACAGGAAACCCAAGCACTGTTTGTGTTTTAAATTATAAGGGTTTGTATGAGATTTTAAACGAGTATTTGGTTGTATCCGTTAGGCCAGAAATACTGAAATAAAATCAATGAAAACTCCCCTGAAGTCTTTATCTGTTCTGCATTGGGCTCTGTATTTCCCTGCTAGCAGAGGTCTCTCTCCGTCTTGGTAAAATGGAAGGCGAGGGAGAGACCTCTGCCGACATCCGACGCTCTCTCTGTCGCGCATGCGTGAAGTTTCCTTGGCAACAAGTGATGTGATCTCACGTGTACTTATGAGCGCACAAAACAACTGTAACAAACAACTGACGCGTACAGCTACGTGTATTTCCGGTAAAACATGTTTTCGAAACTGGTTTGACTCGTCCATGAATGTGGACGGCAAGTGTCGGATGTCGGCAGAGGTCTCTCCCTCGCCTTCCATTTTACCAAGACAGAGAGAGACCTCTGCTAGCAGGGAAGCTCTGTATGCAATTTCAGCGAATTCTGTTGAAATTTTACCCTTCAACCTCTCCAACTAAGAAAGAAGACAAGGACGGACGCAACCGCCATTTCTTGATCCCAATCACTCGAACATCACGCTCGAATTTTCATCCAAAATCAATGCCAACCGCAACTAGACCTCAAATAATAGCACAACAGTATCTATTCCAAGAGCCTCGTGCCATTTAATTGAAATAATCCCCATTTCTCGAGCCTAAATCAAACCTAATTTCAAACAAATCCGGCCGTTGGGATTTGTGACTGGGAGAAGTTGGCAACGCTTAGCAACGGCTACGTATATATCTTATTTTGAACACATCTCCACGTAAGTTGGCTCTAATATGGTACAGTGGTTTAGAGCGCGCGCTTTTGATCCAACGACCGGGGTTCGAGTCTGTACCAGGCACTAAAATATATATATTTTTTAATTATTTTTCTCCTTTCTCAGTTTTATTTAATATTTTCCTCTATTTTAAACAATTAGAGCCGCCTTATACATGAAAAAACATTGTTGTCTATTGGCTCTCAAGCCCCAACCAGGGTCCAGGAGCCCATTGCCTCAACTATTAAAAACCCATGATACTGTGAAGTTACTTTTCTGGTTACTTTATAAACATGTTGTCGACGTTCAAGAGATCATAAGAGCTAGAAGGAAGCTCGCTGCGTAGAAGAGAAAAGCTGGGATATCTGTTTCCTTTTATTCTTCGATTCAAGCCTGGTAATTAAGTTTATAAGCAAATTAATGTACCAGTTAATTTTAACGGGCTTTCTGTTGATTCAAATCCGAGTTCGAATGATCGCATGTAAAGTACTGTACCTTAATTTATTCAAACTGTTGTGTTCGATATTTTTCAAGATTTTAAGTAATTACGAGGTAACAAGGGAATTTGTTATGATATCTTTCTCATCAGTCGCACTGCTGAAAATCGACGTCATGAGCGTGCACGGTTGGGGCTTGAGAGCCAATAGACAACAATGTTTTTCTTGTATAAGGCGGCTCTAATTGTTTAAAATAGAGGAAAAGATTAAATAAAACTGAGAAAGGAGAAAAAGAAGTAAAAAATATTTTTTTTTAGTGCCTGGTGCAGACTCGAATCCCGGTCGTTGGATCAAAAGCGCGCGCTCTAAACCACTGTACCATAGAGCCAACTTACGTGAAGGCGTCTTCAAAATAAGATATATACGTACGTTCGAGCCCGTGAACTTTTGGCAGCTAGCCGTTGCTAAGCGTTGCCAACTTCTCCCAGTCACGAATCCCAACGGCCGGATTTGTTTGAAATTAGGTTCGATTTAGGCTTGAGAAATGGGGATTATTTCAATTAAATGGCACAAGGCTCTTGGAATAGATACTGTTGTGCTATTATTTGAGGTCTAGTTGCGGTTGGCATTGATTTTGGATGAAAATTTGAGCGTGATGTTCGAGTGATTGGGATCGAGAAATGGCGGTTGCGTCTGTCCTTGCCTTCTTTCTTAGTTGGAGAGGTTGAGGGGTAAAATGTCAACAGAATTCGCTGAAATTGCATACAGAGCCCAATGAAGAACAGATAAAGACTTCAGGGGAGTTTTCATTGATTTTATTTCAGTATTTCTGGCCTAACGGATACAACCAAATACTCGTTAAAAATCTCATACAAACCCTTATAATTTAAAACACAAACAGAGCTTGGGTTTCCTGTGGTTGGAGAACCTCGGATTTGCCACTTTTTTAGTGCTCCCCTGGAATTTCCGGGGAAAAAACGTAAATTATGACACTTCCCATGGAATTTTCAGCTTGAATAAACCCCCTCCCCTGGAATTCCACATACATGTACCGGTATTTTTACTTAAAAAAGGCCTTAACCCCCTGGAATTCCATAAGAAAAGTACCCTTCCCCTGGAAATCCAGAGGGAAAATCAACCCCCTCCCCTGGAAATCCATGTGAAAAATGATCTCCCCTCCCCTGGAAATCCGAGGTTCCTCAACAGGGGGGAAATGTTGTTTTTTGGACTAGCCCAATATAGAATAACATGATTATGGCTTCTTTGTTATGATTGACAGCATCCCGGTTTTGCCCTCCTTACCATTCCAGTCCTCCTCCTCAAATGATGAGTCAGGTAATGCACCAGTCAGTCAACAAGGTTGCAAATGCCCCACTCCCAGGATTGAAATTATGCAAATGCCCTACCATGTCCCCATTTGGGGGGTGGGGGGAGGGGGGGGGGGGGGGGGGGCATATTGCTGATATTGACTACATTGTGTCAGGAGCCATTACCAGGATTGTGTACATGCTAAATTCTAATTTTATTTGTGGATTAGCCGGATCCTGACTTTGATCAGCTCCTGTGGTTGTTTGCGAGTAATATAAGTTGCTGCTAGCAGAGGCTTCTCATCTTTTCACAGCCTTTTCCCTGTCTGGCTTTCATGGTGCCATTTTGTCCCTTGCATGCTCCTATGCCGTAACCCATAACATTGCTATGTTTGATTCAATGTACTCACAAAGTAAAGCAAATGTTATGGGTGCAATGTCATAATTAAGGCCGGCCAGAACATGTGCTTAAAAAGTTATTACCAGCCCTGTTCTGTAACGTGTGTGTGCTTTTATAGTGTCCTTACATAAAGGAGAAGTTAAAGAAAAGATGGAAATAAAAAATGGCATAGGGAGTGTGTGTTGAAGTATCGACCTCCCAACTTCTAGTCCTTTGTCCACTACACTATCAGAAACACTGTGTTGAAATGATGAAGAGAAAATAACAATGAAATCCTTGGGATCATAATAGTATGCAACAAAATACTAGTAAACAACACTTCCTAATGATCCAAGAATACAGGTATTGTAATTCGCATGAGAAGCCATTTCAAACACCATTTGCATGTTTGATCAGGGGTTCCAAACCTTGAAAACAATAAACCCCTTGGGCCAATGGCCCTCAGGATTCATTGTTTCTTGGTGTTTGCAGCCCTGACGAAACACTGAAATGAGTGTTTGAAATAGTATGTAACTTTAGGACTAAAATGACTGTTTTCTTAATTATGTGTAGAGTGGTGCACAGTGGAGCTCAGCTGGTCAGATCAGTGCCTCACCTTATGGCCAACCAAGGTTTCCTCCACAAAGGTTTCTCACTCAGGTATGGCGGCATGTGCATCTACAATGTAGTTTTACAGTCAAAACAGGTCAAACTGTCCTCACTAAAGCCAAACATGAAGTTCCATAATGGGAATTTGATTTCATTCTTTGTTTTTAATGTTGACTGTTGAAAACAAACTTGCAAAATTCAAAACAAGCCTCAATTCAAAACTTGAATTCTGTTTGGATTAATGGACAAAAAGATCTTAGTGTACATGTACCTGTATTTCGCTTGTATAAATGCTGTGCTTCTGAAGCATCCATATCTCCATGCATTCCAAAACATTGTCATAATATGGGCTACATAAACTGTCTACTGCCATGACATTGGTAATATGTATGTGACTAGTTTGGTCACACCACACAAATTGACCTTCAAATCATGTGATATTTGTTTTGTGTTGTAACCTTGGTTGTAAAATGCAATGATCTTTTCTCTCAAAGTTGCAGAAATTCCAGGTTTGTACACATTCCCCAGCAGATTTTCATTTCACCACCATCTTTTTATTAACTAGCCTTTCATTAATCCAATCAGAATTTGAGTTTTGAATTGAGGATCATTTTGGATGTTGAAAGTTTGTTTCCAACAGTGAACATTTGAAACAAAGAATAAACTCAAATTTCCAATATATTTAATGAACTTCATTTCTGGGTCTAAGGGAGGAATGCTTGACCTGTTTTGACTGACAATACAATCCATACTACTTCCACTGCCGGTGCTGCATGGTTACAAATAGGAGGATACATTGTATATCTACAAGAAATCTGTACTAACAATGCTAGCTGTACTACCTCTTTAACAAACTGATTTATGGTAATAATATCTCAGGGCATGCTGGTCTTGACATAAAAATATTCAATTATCTTAGGCAAGTGTACGTGTGTCAAAATAAAGAAATTAATTGCTTCTTTTAATTGGTACTGATATGTATCACACTGTATTTTACTAGATTCATAAGTAAACATAATAATAATAATGATATTTATAAATATAGCACTATATCCATTATTTACCCATAGTGCTTCACACTACTATATTATGAAAAGCTAAGATAAAAAGTAATCCAAAAAGAAAGAAAGAAATAGAGTACAACTGTGATAGAGTACAACTGTGATAGAGTACAACTGCATCAGTGGAGTTCTTTATTAAAGCTGTTGAGTAGAATAGTGTATTGCTGACAATGAACCAGTTGAAGTATTGACAGATCCAGCATGTTCAGGCGACAATAAATGATTGCTGAGCAAATATTTTTCTGTTTGGCCTGGGTTAAGGGCCATAAATGTGGTTATTTCCCTGGGAAGATCATGTCCAGGAATAGCTACATGTAGTACCATACTACCATGTTTACCAAGCTTAGAAACTGCTTGTCCAGTTCCAAAGAATCCAATTGCTGAAAGTTCCAAGAATTTGAATTTCACACAGTCAAGCTCCAATGATGGTGATGAACTCTGAATTTGTGCCTTAATTGTCCAAAGAACTTGAAGTTCTGGATACCATAAGTAGAAAGAGGGTCACCAGTTAATTAAGTCATGTAGGGCAGACTGTTTGAGGTTGAAAAAGTACCCGTTGAGTACAAATACAAGAATAAAACATAGAGCTAAATTGAAGGGCTCTGTGCAAAAAGGGTATAAGTGATTCTTGATCATGTTCTAAATTTGAAGAAATTGAAGGAGAATTTAGAATGTGATCAAGAGTCACTTATGCCCTTTTTGCACACAGCCCTAAGTTCAATTAAACGTAGCAGCCATGTTGGTGCCTAATTTAATATAATACGTTACTACTTTTCGTTGAGGCTTTAGGCAAAACTATATTTTGACCACATGGTGAACTGGAGAATCATACTGCCTTAGACTGTGCAGTTTATGTCCTTAGTTTAGGGGTTATGTACCAATCAAATCGAAACTTCAACATCCCCTCACCCAGGCGCAAGTCCCCTGGGCATTTAAACTAAGTTTGCTTTGTTCAAATTCCCCTCCTACAAGATCAAATGCCCTGACTCCCAGGACATAGTACTGTTTTAACATGTCAAGATATTCATAAAATTATTTCATAATAAGCAATTTATATTTTAAAACCTTCAAATACAACGTAAAGCTTTTGGATTCCCCTTTTTTGAAGCCAGATGCTTATGCTAGATGCTGGTGGGTGGGGGATTGTTGATGTTTCAATTTGATTGGTACATTATCTTGAGGTTCTCATTCTAGGCTGTTGACATCAGGGTCCCAAAGCCACCCAAACCACCAGAGAAACCCCTCATGCCTTACATGAGATACAGCAGAAAGGTAACAATATATATTTTAACAACGCAAGCTAATTGATTTTAGGAAACTAGAGGAAGAAGGGCACAAGTGGCTTTCATTAAAGGAATTCTTACTCTGAATGTTTTTGTCTATGGGACATCAACTGCCCTTAGTGTTGATCAATATGCCTTGGATACACCAATATCTGTTCAAATAATTATCTCTATTTGCTTTATTTCAATAGCTTTATCAGCAGTGACTGACAGAGTAGCTGACAGAGCTCCGGTGGGAACTGGGTTCTATTGAAAGCCCTGGTTACATGTTATATTGACTGTACATCCCCCAAAAAACTACTGAATAATTTCCTTACTAATCGTATGTGCACACATGCATTTGTACTTCATATGTGGTTCATTGGACAAGGTATGGGACCAAGTAAAGAACCACAACACAGACCTCAAATTATGGGAGATTGGCAAAATTGTTGGTCAGATGTGGAGAGACCTTAGTGATGAAGACAAACAGGTGCCTGAATTACTGTCCCATCCTGGACGACTTTGAAATAGAGTTGTGTAGAGCAGTTTTTGATTGAGTGTCTGTCTGAAAGTAATCAGGTGATTGCTTTCGATTTTGGTTGGTTAATAGTTATCCATGATTGCATTTAGTCTTTTCCTCATGATTAGTTTAAGTAAAACCAATCACAAATTACTTCCGTTTGTGATCTGCTCAATGCATTTTACTTGCTCCTGTGATTCAATGGCTCTGGTTTTACAACACTCGATTGAAAACTCATGCTCTAGATAGTAGGATGAGCAAAATAATGATAATTAGGACATGTTATGGACTGGTTTATAAGGTACATGTATGGTATGCTGTGACATTGAAATGGTTTTTGTGTTCTTTTTGTTCTTTTAAGGACGGTGCCTACTAATTACATGTACAAACCAATTTGTTTTCTAAAAATCTATATGGATTGTTTGAACCCCCTAAGGAGCTTTTGAAATCAGAAAAAAAATTATAGGGTACCCATGCATTTAAGAGAGATCATTAACCCTTTCGCTCCTGAACCAGCCGTAACCGGCCAATATGAAGCATGTACCTGGAGAAAATTATTGCATCAAACCTAGACACGCTGGAAATACGATGTTGCGATATTATTTCAAGGGATGAATGACTTCAAAGCCACAGCTATAACTGGGATCGCTTGACTCTCCCACTTTGGAGAAAAACTCATTTATTTTGGAGATCATTTTTCGTTTCTCCGATTTTCACCAATTTTGAGGAGCTGAAAATCGGCCTACAAAATCCTTCCCATTCGCCCTTGAAATCAAAAGCAAACACAAAATCAGCACTCAGTCGTTACAGTACCTTCTTTAATCTTTCGAACCACCAGGTTTGTTTGCGCAAAACACACATTGCGACTGTGAAGACTGTGAGCTATTCTTAATGCTGCACTTCTCTCCACCATGTTTTCCTGCTCCCACCTCCAATTGCATGCTGGGTAATCAACAAAAAAATCACAAGGGAACCCCCCCTCTGGGACTCCTGTAGGTTTTTTTAATAATTATAAGTCTTTTACCCCCACAACCAAGAGCGGTGATTTGGACTCGAGCCGTTGCTTTAAAGTGACAAAAACACATCCTAATAGGTTGAGCAGGCTGGGGTAAAAGACAACCAACTGCAGGATTTCAAGGATTTCAGTGAATAATTATTTCATGTGTCTCAAAGCAGAAACACAACAGAAAAATCCTGTGAAACCCCTCACAAGGCCTACTAAAAGCAAACCAAGTACTTTTAAGCCGTCATCAGACAAAATGATGTCATCTAGCTCTCTTACAGTGGCTTATTTGTCCAAAATTAGAGCACATTTCATTGGAAAACCTACAGAAGAAACCATACTCACCGCAACCGAGTCCGTAGAATTCTGCCGATTGGTATCATGGGGAAAGTTTGAGCCCTTGGTTTAAAAAGTCAGCAGTATTTAACTAGCTCGGGCTAGCCAAACTGGAACTGAGGGGGGAGGGTTGAGTTAGCAGTGACTCTGCATTTCACCCATTGAGCCCAAACACGTCCGGGAGTGAAAGGGTTAAGGATGAAAATCGAAAAAAGTGCTGACTCAGCATTTTTTTTTGTCGGAGAAACTATTTTTAAATTCAATTAGTATTTTGGGTTATCTGGCAAAATATCAGAAAACAATAGACATAGCATTCTTCACAAAGGATGCCAATCAAACCTGTCCATTTATCTTACAATGATTATCAATTTTTGTACAAATTTTGCTTTGTAAGCCTCATTAGTGACCATGAACAGACATATATTTTTTGCTGAAATGGACATCAAGTTTCAATTTTAAAAAGACAAAATATATATGTAAATGTTGTTTAGCTTCTATTATTATAGAGTACAAAAAGAAAAAAATGGGGGTAACCACACATTTTAAAAAGTTATGTGGACGATAGGCCTCTATCGCAATTTTTTTTTATTATTATTGACATTTTGTACCAAGGCCTCCCTAGTAAGTCTGAAAATTGGTTTCTTTTATTGCATTCTGGGAGATTTTCAAGATGGCGGTGGAGAAGAGTCAGTCCCGTCTTTCGACTTTCTTCATTGAAAATCAAACCTGTTACTGCTTCCTTTGTGCTCAAACCCCATACAGTCCTTCCTTCTTCGTTCTTCTTTGGATTTCCAAGAGGTTTACCCGTTTCCACAAAGCTTATTTGACCGTGTTCACACATTGTTTATACTCGGCCGAGTCCATGTTTGGAGAAACTGACGACTGACTCGAAAGCATCGACAGGCCTAAAGCACAAGGTGCTGGGCGAAAAGACAGCAGCGATTCATGGCAGTCCAAACATTCTTCATTCAATTGGTCGGGTAAATCTCCTAAATCTATGATTCTTCGACCAGCTCCCCACGATTAATCATCCTTAAGAATTAAGATGGTCAGCTCTTTTAATACCATTTCAGCTGAAAATTGTCTTTCGTGGCCATGAAGTGGAATTTAAAGATTTCCAAAATTGTTCATTTCTCAAGCATATCTTTCGACCGTATTTTAAAATCCTTCATCTTTCTGTCTGTCAAATTACATAAATAACACAGAATATAGAGTATTCTCTGTAAACCAAAACTTTCTTCACAGGAGTACTCAAAACTTGATGTAGAATCAATATTTATGATAACAAAATAAATGTTAGGTGCACTTTAAGGCCTGACAGTATACCAGACATCAAAAGAAAATATTGATGTATTTTACTAGTCACTTGCTTTGACAGTTTCAGTCTTAAGTACTAAGTTTAAACTTAGAGCAAGGCACTGAGATTGCCACTTAGTTAATTCGAAAAATGCTTCTTAAAGCCTTTAATAATTGTTTAGTGTTTCCACAAACCAGCTTACTGCTGTGCACCACTGGAAGAGATGCTGATGTGAGCAAATGGATGACTAAAAACTATAAGCCCTCAGTATTGTAGGTCAGTTGAAATTACCATGACAACAATTACATAACTACATTTTTTTTAGGGGCTGGAGGGGGGGGGGAGAAGGGTTCTTATAAATCAAGAAATAGCTAAAAATCAGTTTCAAAAACTCAGGGCTTAAAGGGTTAACATTAAAATCTCAAGTAAGGGAAGCTGGGGTGGCATGAGTTTCAGTACCATTTGCTGCACCATATGTGTGTTGAGTTTGTTCAGGTATCTCACCCTTACATGTAATCTGAGGGTTTTTCTCTGGGTTCTCTGGTGTTCCTCACTCGTCAGAAGCCAACCTAAATTCCAATTCAGCTGAGGAATTTGTGTCCCCCATTAGTAGACCCCTTGTAGGGTGAGCCAGATGATAACACACAGTTGTTTGGTTTGTTTGTGGCATTCATGATAGTTGTTTGTTTGTGGCATTCATGATAGTTGTTTGGTTTGTTTGTGGCATTCATGATAGTTGTTTGGTTTGTTTGTGGCATTCATGATAGTTGTTTGGTTTGTTTGTGGCATTCATGATGGTTGTTTGGTTTGTTTGTGGCATTCATGATAGTTGTTTGGTTTGTTTGTGGCATTCATGATAGTTGTTTGGTTTGTTTGTGGCATTCATGCTAGTTGTTTGGTTTGTTTGTGGCATTCATGATAGTTGTTTGGTTTGTTTGTGGCATTCATGATAGTTGTTTGGTTTGTTTGTGGCATTCATGATAGTTGTTTGGTTTGTTTGTGGCATTCATGATAGTTGTTTGGTTTGTTTGTGGCATTCATGCTAGTTGTTTGGTTTGTTTGTGGCATTCATGATAGTTGTTTGGTTTGTTTGTGGCATTCATGATAGTTGTTTGGTTTGTTTGTGGCATTCATGCTAGTTGTTTGGTTTGTTTGTGGCATTCATGATAGTTGTTTGGTTTGTTTGTGGCATTCATGATAGTTGTTTGGTTTGTTTGTGGCATTCATGATAGTTGTTTGGTTTGTTTGTGGCATTCATGATAGTTGTTTGGTTTGTTTGTGGCATTCATGATAGTTGTTTGGTTTGTTTGTTGCATTCATGCTAGTTGTTTGGTTTGTTTGTGGCATTCATGCTAGTTGTTTGGTTTGTTTGTGGCATTCATGATAGTTGTTTGGTTTGTTTGTGGCATTCATGATAGTTGTTTGGTTTGTTTGTGGCATTCATGATAGTTGTTTGGTTTGTTTGTGGCATTCATGATAGTTGTTTGGTTTGTTTGTGGCATTCATGCTAGTTGTTTGGTTTGTTTGTGGCATTCATGATAGTTGTTTGGTTTGTTTGTGGCATTCATGATAGTTGTTTGGTTTGTTTGTGGCATTCATGATAGTTGTTTGGTTTGTTTGTGGCATTCATGATAGTTGTTTGGTTTGTTTGTGGCATTCATGATAGTTGTTTGGTTTGTTTGTGGCATTCATGCTAGTTGTTTGGTTTGTTTGTGGCATTCATGATAGTTGTTTGGTTTGTTTGTGGCATTCATGATAGTTGTTTGGTTTGTTTGTGGCATTCATGATAGTTGTTTGGTTTGTTTGTGGCATTCATGATAGTTGTTTTATTTTCAATAGGAATACCTGGATGAACATGACACTGACAAGGTACATTATTTGTACAGTTGTAGGAAATTATGAAATTCTTGTAACAACAGTTAAGTCTAATACAATTCAAAGCATGGAAAAGTATCAGTATACTTGAGGTCATGTTATAAATTTATTGTGTATGATCAATATGTATTTTTTTTCTTTAATACATGGATTATACTACAAAGAGCAAAAATTCATATTATTTTAAATGAGGCAGCTCAGAAAGTTTAATTTGGGACTATTATAATTCTATGGCATTTCTTTAAATTTACATGTAATGCCTTATATCAACTATTAATGGTATGTTGCCTACTATAAAGTAACTCTACATCAAATAGGACATTTGTATGATGATGTCACATACTACAACTACCAGAACTCTTTGCATGGATTCTTTTGTTCCTCTAATTTGGACCATTGTCTTGGTAATAATTCTCAAAGGAGTTTTAAAATCTTCTTCTTAAATACGAGTGCTCCCTCTCTTCGAGGCTTATGTGCTTTGTGCACAGTCAGCAGTGTGCTAAGATATTACTTAGTGCAACAGTACATAGACACCCCTTTTGAAGGAGTCCAGAGTTGTGGCTGTCTCAACCTCTGCAGGTAGGCTGTTCCACTGCCTTATGGTCCGAGGTAGAAAACTTTGTTGGAGGGAAGTTCTGTTCTCTGAAGGTAAGAGGTAGGACTTGGGGTGGAGACATCTACATTGTAGTAAAAAATCTGAATGAGAAAAAGAATTTGAAAAGGATTCTGGTAGATGTAGTAAGATGACGCCATAATTAAGATGTCCTATTGATAGTTGCAATGTACATTGTACATTGCCTCACTGGTTAGCTCAGTTGGTAGAGCACGGTCTAGAGTGCGGGAGGTCGGGGGTTCAAATCCCGGCTGTGTCCTTGGGCAGGGACATTTATAAGCCATTGGCCTTGTCTCCTCCTACTTCTAATCAGTATTTGAAGGGGACGTGAAAGAACCTGTTGTACTACTTGAAAAAGAGTAGGGGATTGTCACCTGGTACAGCAGCCTGGCCATTGCACTAACCACACACTCAACATTGTAAACTGCATGGCAGCTGTTAGTACCGTAAAGCAGTCCGAAATAATTCACTGATGGGATATGTCAGTAATATGTAAAGTGCCATGAGACTGTGGTGATATGGCACTATATAAATATGGCCATTATTATTATTATTATTATTACATGCATCCGTGTTTATTTTCACCATAGCAAGATTATAACGATTCCATGAAGTCTTATCACAGCTCGCCTGCATATCAAGAATGGATGGTTGCCAAGGGAAGAGGTGTGTGTGTCGCTATTCATAGTTGCACTTACAGAAATATACTTTGGGATGTTTTAGGACAGAAAATAAAGCATTTTAACGTGACAATATTTGACTTTCATGTGAGAACTTTAATCTTGTGTTGGGATATAATTTTAATTTGCTAAGTAGTTGAGAAACTGTCAAATTGTGACTGTTTTGTAGTTCTGTTAAGATGAATTGTACTCTTGCCACTCTTTCAACTATGGAAATAGTAAGGAGAAAGAAAATTGGCAAAAATGTGGTTTTGGACACTGTGCAGGTTTTTTATTTTTTTGGGAAACAGTGTACTGTACTTTATAATTCAACTGACACATTGTTGGTCGACTGTTAGGCAACTGTTGGCCAAAAGTGTCAAGGCCAAAACTTCAAAAAAATTATCACAACAGTTGGCCGACTAACGGTAAAGTGTCTGCCAACAGGCAACTAACACAAGTCGATTGGATCATAAAGTACACTTATCCCAATGGTATTTAGTGTCTGCCAACAGGCAACTAACACAAGTCGATTGGATCATAAAGTACACTTATCCCAATGGTATTTAGTGTCTGCCAACAGGCGACTAACACAAGTCGATTGGATCATAAAGTACACTTATCCCAATGGTATTTAGTGTCTGCCAACAGGCAACTAACACAAGTCGATTGGATCATAAAGTACACTTATCCCAATGGTATTTAGTGTCTGCCAACAGGCAACTAACACAAGTCGATTGGATCATAAAGTACACTTATCCCAATGGTATTTAGTGTCTGCCAACAGGCAACTAACACAAGTCGATTGGATCATAAAGTACACTTATCCCAATGGTATTTAGTGTCTGCCAACAGTCTACTAACACATGTCGATTGGATCATAAAGTACACTTATCCCAATGGTATTTAGTGTCTGCCAACAGTCTACTAACACATGTCGATTGGATCATAAAGTACACTTATCCCAATGGTATTTAGTGTCTGCCAACAGTTGACTAACACATGTCGATTGGATCATAAAGTACACTTATCCCAATGGTATTTAGTGTCTGCCAACAGTTGACTAACACATGTCGATTGGATCATAAAGTACACTTATCCCAATGGTATTTAGTGTCTGCCAACAGGCAACTAACACAAGTCGATTGGATCATAAAGTACACTTATCCCAATGGTATTTAGTGTCTGCCAACAGGCAACTAACACAAGTCGATTGGATCATAAAGTACACTTATCCCAATGGTATTTAGTGTCTGCCAACAGTCTACTAACACATGTCGATTGGATCATAAAGTACACTTATCCCAATGGTATTTAGTGTCTGCCAACAGTCTACTAACACATGTCGATTGGATCATAAAGTACACTTATCCCAATGGTATTTAGTGTCTGCCAACAGTTGACTAACACATGTCGATTGGATCATAAAGTACACTTATCCCAATGGTATTTAGTGTCTGCCAACAGTTGACTAACACATGTCGATTGGATCATAAAGTACACTTATCCCAATGGTATTTAGTGTCTGCCAACAGGCAACTAACACATGTCGATTGGATCATAAAGTACACTTATCCCAATGGTATTTAGTGTCTGCCAACAGTTGACTAACACATGTCGATTGGATCATAAAGTACACTTATCCCAATGGTATTTAGTGTCTGCCAACAGGCAACTAACACAAGTCGATTGGATCATAAAGTACACTTATCCCAATGGTATTTAGTGTCTGCCAACAGGCAACTAACACAAGTCGATTGGATCATAAAGTACACTTATCCCAATGGTATTTAGTGTCTGCCAACAGTCTACTAACACATGTCGATTGGATCATAAAGTACACTTATCCCAATGGTATTTAGTGTCTGCCAACAGTCTACTAACACATGTCGATTGGATCATAAAGTACACTTATCCCAATGGTATTTAGTGTCTGCCAACAGTCTACTAACACATGTCGATTGGATCATAAAGTACACTTATCCCAATGGTATTTAGTGTCTGCCAACAGTCTACTAACACAAGTCGATTGGATCATAAAGTACACTTATCCCAATGGTATTTAGTGTCTGCCAACAGTCTACTAACACATGTCGATTGGATCATAAAGTACACTTATCCCAATGGTATTTAGTGTCTGCCAACAGTCGACTAACACAAGTCGATTGGATCATAAAGTACACTTATCCCAATGGTATTTAGTGTCTGCCAACAGTCTACTAACACATGTCGATTGGATCATAAAGTACACTTATCCCAATGGTATTTAGTATCTGCCAACAGTCTACTAACACATGTCGATTGGATCATAAAGTACACTTATCCCAATGGTATTTAGTGTCTGCCAACAGTCGACTAACACATGTCGATTGGATCATAAAGTACATTTATCCCAATGGTATTTAGTGTCTGCCAACAGTCGACTAACACATTGTCGATTGGATCATAAAGTACATTTATCCCAATGGTATTTAGTGTCTGCCAACAGTCGACTAACACATGTCGATTGGATCATAAAGTACACTTATCCCAATTTTGGTGACTGTGTATGAATTGAATATGTGAGAAAATACATTTGTTCTGTGTTATCATATTGAAAATGCTTTGATTATTTCAGCCCAGGCCGCTATCCAGGCACAGCAGTCTATGGAGAGAGCCATAATGAATTCTATGGCCTTTGGGGTGAGTTTATGTGAATACAAAACACTGGTTCTTAGTGGCTGTCATAAGCTACACAAACAGTACCTACATGACAATAATCAGAAAATAACCTGTCACTTTGTTCCGGAATTCAATACTTTAGAAAAAATAGCACAGTTCAAACTCCTTCAGTGCATTGGTAAAGACAGGGTATAGAGCGAATTTCACATGAGTGTCGAAAGACCAAACGCAAATTACCCACAGCCAGCTAATCAAAGGAGCGAATAATCACAAGTAACTCATAAAATGGCTTCCCTGTAAGCCAATGACAAACCAAAGCAAAACCAATACCAATTTGCGTTTGGTTTTACTTTGGAATCTGATTGGTTGGTTTATTTTCTCAGCCAATAGGAGAGCTTAGTAAACGTAAAACCAAACACTTCCGACAGTCATGTGAAACCTGCTCTATCAGCTCAACAATCAGCATGATTATTGTTTAATCCTCAATCTTAATTCCCATTCTCTGATTGGTCGAGAGAATTACGTCATATGTCGCTATATTCACCTGAAGAGCGCTTTAATGTAACATACAAGGCATTTACCAAAATGGCCGCTCACATATTTACCTGTTTCTCATGAAGAAATAAATAATATGAAATAAAGTGCTTTTCCAAAACCCACCAAAGAAGCAACTATAAAATAAGTATGGCTTAACTTGAAGCTTTTTTATAACTACAAATAAACTAAAGATATTGACAAACAAAGTTTACTTTATACAAGTTGCGAGTTAAGTTTGAGTTTGTGTGGTCCTCATATACTTAGAGTAATAAATCAAACAACAAGAACTTGTCCTACAAATTTGGGAACCGGTTGACTCCAAAAGACTGTATACTTATTATTTTTTAAATTTATTTTTTATTTTTATTTCAACATTAGAGAGATTAAGCATCACATTCTTTCTTTCCGAACGGCAGAAATGAAAACATAACCATGCTCGTTTGCTGCTTGACGTCGGTGACGTCACAAGCCATTACAAACCACAGGGATCCCATTAACCCACTCAGATAAAATACCAGCCAGAAGGCCAAGGGAAGTTAGGCTGCAAGAATGCGTTTCTAAAGGAAGAGAAATACTTAAAAACATGCGTGTCACCTACATATGTTTCACCTTAGCAAGCGTGATATTTAGAAATACTTTACATTTATTATTATTTATTATTCGTCGTTATTGTTGTTGTTTTTTGATATCGTTATAGTGTTATCATTATTACTAGTATTATCTAATCGTAAATAAGCAAACATTGATTGTATTCTTAGAATTTATTATCAAATTTTCATCCTATATTTATCTATCTTAATTAGTTGACTTCACGTACACTCCATTGTAAACAAGCTTATGCTCATTAGTGACTACGTGGTTAAATATATTATTACTACTACTACTACTATATCAGTTGATGTAAACACACGGAGGGCGGCGATAGAAGAGCATTCTAAATCTAGTTAGCAGCTAAAAGGAGAATTAAAACTTAAATGTGTAGTTAGATTTAAACATTTCTCCTTTTGTTCTAGAAAATGGATGATCCGAGGTTCAGTATTCAACCAGTGGACGAGGACGATGGTGAGAAATGTTTTTGTTTCAAAAATGAGCAGCAGTGTTTTATCAGGTTTAAAACTAGAGGGCACAGCCCAAGTGTTTGTAGATAAAACACGTGCTGCAAGTTAACACAAGGGCACAGCCCAAGTGTTTGTAGATGAAACGCGTGCTGCGAGTTTATTGAAAGGCTTCAAAAACGTTGATGTATAGAGTCATGTAATTCAGTTATTTTGGAGATACAACCTATTTCCGTCGAGAAAATCGAAGCAAACTTTTATGTAAATGAGGACCGTATCTATATCAGATTTAAATTCACTCGTTAAACATTAATTTGTTTTCTTTTTTCCTCATCGATTATTAACGCATTATTGATAGTCAATGTCAGACACATATTTGTTGTAGTGTTTACAACAGTGGGAGTGTTGTAGCGACCTATACAATCTCGAGCCACACCGACACGAATGTTGTAAGCTATTTGTGAAATGAAACTATATAATATTAAATAATATATGAAATGTTGATGGAAAACGTAAAAATTAGAGTTCAGCTCTATAGTTTGCATCAAAGACATGCGCAGTGTACAAAAATAGTATTCGAACCACCATAAAACTGGTCCTTCGAGCCGGATCATGGAAAAAGAAAACCAGGAGTTGTCTGCGAAGTTCAAGCGTCTTTACAAGCTATAGCGAAGGGCAACGCTGAAAGGTGGAATAACACGGAATGTAAACAAAGCTAGAAACCAGATCGAAGAGTCTGAGGAATTCGAAGGAACGTCGACGCAACCCTCACAGTGACGGAGGAAATCCTCAAATTACAAGAAGGCTTCGAGGATAGGAAGTCAGAAGCAGAAGAATGGGCTTTTCACGTTAAGGTAGATGTAGAAGATATTGACGAGATCGATGCTCATTTAGAAGCACGTGCCGATGGAACAGAGTCGGACCGAGCTGATTTGTTTGGATTTAGAAGAGAAAGTTGAGAGAAAAAGCGAGCCTAAGTGCTGAAAAAGAGAGCTTGTGTGGCCATAAGACCGTAGAGTCAGATTTATCGAGTTCAGTGAGCTCGCTGACAAAGTGTATTCGTAGACGCCAAAGTGGCGGCTTTACGTGTCACACAGGAGAAAGAACGGCTGATACAGGAAATGCGGTCCGGACACAGGAAACCCAACTCAAAAAAGAAGACGCGTACTCAAAATCAAACGTCAGGAAGAAGAAGCTTAGCCTTATACTATATTCTAGCATATTAAGGAGAAAACAAAGAGAGTTCCAAAATGTTGGAGACAAAAAGTATGAAATTAGCCCCCTCGGGGCCCAACGTTAAGGTGGGGCCTACAGGTGTGACCAAGGGGGGAGAGATGCAAGATAGAGCTAGCGGCGAAGACGAAGATGATGATGCTAAAAAGTACACTCGTGGGAAAGCATAGAGCGGTTGAACGGCTACATTACGGCCCAGTACAGAGCAGCTTTACAGAAACTTGACGAGAGGGAGAAACGCCTGTTGCAGGGCATCTGGATGCGACCCTACAAGCTCCTGAAGTTATCCTATCTGACCGGCTTACCGATATCGTAGTTAAGCTTGAAGATTACAGCCATCAATAAGAATTTACTGGAGTGTCGGCGCTTTATACCGCGGTCCAATCAAATATACCCGAGTCCTGGCTAGTTTCTTACCAACAGTGGATACACGACAACCACTAGCAAGATTGCTTAACGACATTTGTCACAACATAAGAATCGGTGGGAGCACCTGAAGGGGCTTTCATTCCCAAAAGTGCCAGGGAGGAAGACTGTTGACGTCCTGATAGGATCGGACTATCCAGAACTGACATTAGCACTTGAGGAACGAATCGGTGAACCGGGAGATCCAGTAGCTAGAAGGACACCGTTAGGATGGACGTGCATCGGGCGCATACCTGATGCTTGTAACAGATGAACTACGGCACATGCAAGAACCTTTCGGAGTCAAGCGGTACCTGAAAATTGCCTAGATGATCAGATATGTCAGATGTGGGAAGCAAATTCATCAGGAGAGCGTAGTCCTGAGGTAGACCTAATGACACCAGAGGAGCAACTGGGAACGGAGACAGGTAGAAAGTCGCAATCCCTTGGAAAGAGGATGTGGCTGCCTTGAAAGATCATCGACAAGCAGACTTTTGTCTTTAGAGAAAAGACTTCTGAAGAAACCTGAAGTGCGGAGCGGTATAAAGAGGTAATGAACACCAACATTCGAAAGGGATATATCGAGAAGATCAACACAGACGAGCTGGAAACTGAGCTGGCGTGGTACCTTCCACACTTTCTTGTCATCCAAGAGGACAAACAGACAACAAAGATATGCAGAGTGTATGACTTGGCTTCCAGGTATCAGGGAGCCTGCTTGAATGACGCCATGTTGACGGGGCCAAAGATTCGAAAATACATTTTGGAGGTTCTGCTCAGGTTCCGCCAATATACCATCGCCGTGGTAGCGGACATGAAAGAGATGTTCTCTCATGTAGTACATGCCAAGAAGGACCGTCGTTACCATCGCCTTCTGTGGAGCGATCTCGATCTACATCGAAAACCCGACACCTACGAAGTAGTACGTTTGGTCTTTGGTGATCGTGCCTCGCATTATCTTGCTCAGTTCATCATCAGATGTCTAGCAGAGGAGCTCGAGGAAGAATTCCCATTAGCCGCTCCAGTTGTACTCAATAGGATGTACATGGACGATGTCTTTGACTCGGCAGATACGGAAGAGGATGCGATCATGCAGAACACTAGAGGAACTGATAGAACTCCTCGGCCGTGCTGGATTTAAAGTCCGGTGCAAATAGTACAGACGTATTGAAGGGAGTCCTAGAGGAGGATCGGGTTAGTGGAGTCAAGATTGAAGAGTCTGAACTGCCAGCATGAAAATCCTAGGGATTCAGTAGGACGCAGGCAAAGATGTATTTTCTTTTGCGGTCAATAAGATCAGCGAATTTGTATACATGAAGAGGGGACTACTCAGTCGTATAGCTACGCTCTTTGACCCGCTGCAGATTCTGGCACCATTTGTAATTCGCGCAAAGATGGCTTTGCAACTTAAGGGATTCAACTGGGATGAAGAGTTTACAGACGAATTGAAGCTGTCTGAGAAGAACTGGGTAGAGGAGCTACCACAGCTAGATGGAGTACAAGTCGGCAGATATTATCTTACTGCGGGAACAGCCAAAAATGTCTCCTTACACACGTTCACAGACACCTCCAAAGCAGCATATGCCAAGGCAAAGGTGACTCAAATTGGGGTCATTAGTTTACCTCGTCTCGAACTAATGGCAGCTACTCTGGGACTTAAACTGACTGAAACTGTAACCAGAACCTTAAACTTGACATTGGACAAACATTCGTTCTGGACGGACAGTATGGATGTTGTCTATTGGGTGCAGGGGCAGTCACGTCGGTACAAACCGTTCGTCGCACACCGAGTATCGGAAATCTAATAAAAGACAAACCCACGCCAATTGATGCATGTACCCGGAAAGAAGAACAGCGCTGGTGACGCGAAGAGAGGCCTAAATGCAGAGGAACTAACCAGTGACAGGAGGTAGCTGAATGGCTCCACCTTCCTGTACGAGGGGGCGGAGGCCAACGAGACGTCGCTCAGACGGAACTGACTGCACCGAGGACTTACGAAAGTTAACGTCACATTTTCTACCTATCAAGAAGAGGAGTTGTTGGACCCAAAGAGGTTATCAAGCTGGACCGGGCTGTTGCGCGTTACCGCGTGGGTGTTGCGTTTCTTGAGCAGAGTAAAAATGGCAAGAGGGATGTCAAAGCGAAGTGAAACTGACGGCCAGGGTGACAAGTCTGAAGGAAGCCGAGCAGAGGGATTACAAGAAGTTGACAAGATGGAGTGCCTGAAGCCTGAGGAGCTTACTGCAGCAGAAAGGTACTGGATGCAAAAGGTATAGAAGAAGCGATTCCCGGAGGAGGTTGCCATGCTGAGAAAACAAGGGGATAGGTCAAAAAGTGGCAAGTTGAGATAGCTCAGCCCATTCCTTGATCAGGATGGTGTGATGCGGGTTAGAGGCAGACTGGAAAATTATTCGCCACCCTACGAGGCCAAACATCCAGCCATCCCTCCGAAGGGAGATTGGATCTCCAAGCTTGTTGTTGCCCACGAGCACAAAAAGGAGGTCATGTTCGAGGAACCAACGGTGTAGTAGCGGAATTAAGACAGAAGTATTGGGTTATTCATGGTAGAGAAGCAGTCAAGAAGAAGGAGTGAGGATGTAATCTTTGCAAAATCAGGAGAAGACGTTGAGGAGAACATATTATGGCACCGTTGCGGAAAGCAAGTCTTGGGGGCTCGATGAGATGCTTCGTGCAGTGCTGTGTCTACTACGCCGGGCCATTCGTGACGAAACTTACCAGAGGAGTCACGGCAAAGAAGTACTTGAGCCTCTTCGCATGTGCTGTTACGCATGCAGTTCACTTGGAAATAGCTGTCTCGCTCTATACAGACAGTTTCCTTGATGCAGAGCAGAAACTCAGTCAAATGCCCCACGTATGAGACTAACCAGCATCTTTGCAAACTCTGCACTGGAATTTCAAGTTGACTTCCTCCACCATGTTTAATGTCTGTTCTGACATTCCCACAGAGAAAAAAATGAGGAACATCAAATTCGTTGACTTGTTCCAACTGGCTTGACATACTAGGCACACTATCAATGGAGTACAGGAGTATGAAACGTGGCCAACATTGTTGTCTTTAAAGCAAGACAACTGTATATAGTTTCTGCTGACTAAAATAAATGCAGGTGTAGATGTAGAGGAGTACATATAAGTGCCTTTGTGTTACATTTACTTTTGGCTAAACTACAGAATGCAGGGCCACTTTTGAAGGCTCTGGCTAGGTAGTCACTGACGAGACACCAAAAACACACCTGCCAGTTTGTTAATTCATGAATGTGAACCACTGCCAGGGGCGGCCTTCACCTCCTCGGAACCTAGTACTGGCTATCCAAACAATGCCTAACCCTCAAACAATACAAACCCTAAAACAATACAAACCCTAAAACAATACAAACCCTAAAACAATACAAACCCTAAAACAATGACATTCTTTGTCAGTGCAATCCAAATGGGGTTCACAAGTGCATTCTGTAGTTGCATGCTCCTTACTTTTTATCTCTATTTTCTACATTTGTATCTCCAATTGATTGTCTATCTTTTTTAAACGCCATTGTATTTGCCATGCAGTAAGATCACGAGCTATTGACTATTGTATTTGTAGCGTCTGTTTTTCTGAGGTGTGAAGGAAAGAGCTCTCACTCTAAAATTATTCGACCCCAGTGAGAAGCCATATCGTTTTTCTCAGTGTACTGCACTGCAAAATACCCAAAGAAATTTTGGTTATTCTTGTGACTTACAACAACTTGCTACGGTTCCGCGCATCTAAGTTGGTGAGTGTGAAGAAATAACACTAACATTCCAATTACCTTTTCTTTTCTGGAGAAGAAAAAGATTCGTAGTCTTCAGCTGATGGCTTGTAGTCATCATCCTCCGTTTCATCTGAAGACGAAGTTGTAGCAGTTCCCTTCAGATAGTCAGCTACAGCTTTCGCAGTCCTGAATTTCTTCCTCTCCGGTGGTGGGGATATCCAAAGATGTCCCTTATTCTTTCCTTTGGACGTCTTGTCAATCACATCCCAGCCATTATGAATAAGTTCGGCGTTGCTAATATAGAGTTTCGCTTTTTTCGGCGTTGGTTTAGGTCGAGTTATCTTCCTTTTTCTGCCCATATCTCTTGCTCCTTCCTTCCTCCGCTACTTCGCTGCAAAAACGCACGAAACACACGCTCGTGAAACGTTTACACGTGAAGCCACTGCACATTGCACCATGGGCGCTTGGTTGCTAGGGATTACATCATTGTTTATGGTTTATTTATAGTATCGCAATGCACGAAGACAAAATCGCCTGTTTCCGAGCTTTTTTCGACAGTTATCGTGCTGCCATCGATTGCTTTTCAGTATACACCGGCTCAATCATGGCGACCGATATTTGATATTCCACGGCTAGAGAGAGGCGAGAAAGGACCAAAGTAAACCAAACCGCGGCCGTAAATATAATGCTAAATATCTACAGTTATGTTTCCTCTGTCCTTTATATACTTTAAGGAATGAAATAATATATAGCATTCTTCAATCTGAACGAAGCCCGCACCGAAACTGTATAACAACTCGAGGTTATGTAAAGGACGACCTCAGAAATCAGTTTAATAAATAACTTATTAATAAATATACTTTAAGATGCGGGCATGGTTATTTTTTAAATTTTTGAGTGAAGATGATATTAGTGCTATTTATTTGGCTTTTCTTGAAATCAGCTAATCAAAATGAAAATTCTTTATTCGAAAACCTTGTTGCCATGGAGACACATTCTAGGAAAAGGGAGCATACCAACTATCAAAAGAAATATGCCAAAATACTTTCACTGCTATCAGGTCTATTTGTGGCCAAAGTTATAAATCCAAGAGTTTAAAAACAATGGAGAATTATTTTTTTTCAAAAAGAGACCATTTTACACTCCGGTAGTACCTTAATTAAACCTCCTAACCCTTACTAGTGAAAATAGTATAAAGTTGCTCATGTGACTAATTACACTTTTTTGTTATTGGTCAGTTCTCTCGTGAATTATTAATGAGATTTTGAAGGGCATTTTGAAACTAGAAAAAAACACTTTAAAACGAGGCTTTTCAGTCCATATGAAGCTTTGGCCATATGAAACTCTGTAAATTGAGATCTCAATAACTCAATAACCCTTGTATGAATGCTTTTTTGGTAAACAGGTGTTTGCATGAATTTTTTTTGGGAGCATTTTTCCTTGCTCGACTTCTTTTTTGGAATTGCGACACCCCTCCCCCCCCAAAAAAAACCTGATTTATAATGGTCCACCCCTTAATACATCTAGTTAAGATCTATGTACAGATGACGTCACATCGAGGTAGCATGTACGCTACGAGTCCCAGTCGAGTGGTATGACTTTTTCTCATCAGGACAAAATGACATCTACCTGTATTTGGTTTCAATTAGCGTTAAGAATGGAAAACGATTCCGTGCATAATTTGACGTCAGATGCTCTAATAACACACTATCAACCAATGTTCTGATATTCAGATGACGACGAAACGTTCTCCGTCAAACATGTGGCCGCCGCGAGATTTCAACGCAATCACAAGCTGATGGGTGAAGTGTTCAGCGAAGCTGTCGTACCAGACGTCAGGACGGGTTAGTGTAATTGGCGTTTGCTTTCATTTTTTTAATGTTCTGTGCTGCTTTACCAACTATTAAAAAGTACAGTAAGTAAATATCTGTGTTAGTTACTTACCGAATAATATACTTGATGTAAAAGAAAATGTGACTGCAGATTTGCCCAACTGTACCGAAGAGGTTTCAAGGTTTGTTCCCTATTGACCGAATCCTAATACATGCATAATGTTGAAGCTCGTTATTTTCTATGAGAATAAACTGCTGTGCCATTTCAAAGGAAATGTGCATGTTAGTTGCGGAATTTTCTTCACAATAACAAATTATATTAAACATAATCATTTCTATCTTCACAGTCGTCACAAAGACTCGTCTAGGGGTGCTCAAGCGACAAGTACAGTCCCTTATCACACACCAGGTAATCTGTTCCCCTCCCTACTCCCCACTCCCTCCACCCATAAAGGGCAAACAAAATTGCTAGAATCACTTCAATTGACATACATTTTACAGTAGTTGTTTTGAAGCTTTGACCGTTGTGAATTCTCCTTTTTGGTTACAGAAAAAACTAGAAGCCGAGCTGCAACAAATCGAGGAAAAATTTGAAACCAAGAAACGAAGATTTATCGAAGACAGTGAAAAGTTCAACGAGGATTTGAGAAAGGTGAGAGAAAAACAGCTCTTCGGAAATATATATTATTTCTTTTGAACTTCATTATGCCACTACTTCTACTGTTTCTCTTGATTTTTGCGACCGCTGAAAAGGTTTCACTCAAGAGTTTAGCAGTAGTCTTCCGTCAATCAAATCAACTGTTGATTGGCTTTTGTATAAAAGCAGGCTGCGATTGGTTGACAAGCTTCATTTGTTCCGAAACCCAGTCAATGCTATTTTGCTTGACAGACGTCTGGTCCAATAATTTTAATGTATCAGTTTTCCTGTCAGCCCGGCTGGGAATCGAGGACGGCGGTAGTCAGAGTTGTTACCAGGATAAGGCAAACTCAGAAATGTAAAAAAGGGAGAGCGAAGAAAGAGGGGAGGGGATACGGAATTCGCAATTGCACTCTCTGGCGACAACCCTGCTAGTAAACCGGCCTGGGTTTAAAAAGTCGGTTTGTTCTTAAAATTTAAGATATTTTGTCGCCATATAAGGTTAGTAACGGATTTCCTGTGTGGTAATCAAACTCTCCGTTCTTAGTTGTGCGAGCCACTGGCAGAAGATGAAGCCGAGTCAGGAAAATCATCACCCACCCCCCCTGACAAAGAACCAGCTCAGACTAAGGGTACTCCCTCACCGAAAAAAGAAACTCCGAGTTCAAGTTAGAAACACGACAATCGACTGGAGAGCGATACAACAATACGTTATTAACTATGGGAAAGTTACAGAAGGTTGCATGGCATTTGGAGAGAAACACGCAGACGCCTTTGGACCACTGCTGTTAGTGTTAAGATCCTCGATGTCCCCCGAGACTGCATCGAGTGGAACATTAAAGATCAAGGGACACACACACCACTGGTTCCAGTCAGTTATTAAAGTGATTTGTTATATAGCTTTTAGAAATAAGATTCCTTTTCCCTGATTTTAGTAAACATATTTATTTTTCCACGCCGCGACTCATCACACTATCTGCTGTCACGATGTGATCACGTGGCGGGATACATTGGATTGATGACTGCCACGTGACCCCGGATCAACCAATGAGAACGTGCGTTAGATCTTACGAAATCCTTGCTATGACACGAGTTGTTGACCCCTTCCTGAATTTGATATAATGCGATAATTTACGTGTTCGAAAAAAAATACGGATCTAAGTCATGTTTCGATTTAGCCTTGTTTATATGGACAAAAGAAAACACTTTATATACATTGTTTACCACGTCCATCATGTTATGAAGGGAAACGACAGAATTCAAATCTGGTAAAGTTGACGCAATTACCACGTGAAAAAGATGTTCTTTTAAGGAGGGGGGTAAAAAGAATAAAGTAATGCCTATGTTTATGGTGTATGTTTTCTTTCAATTACAATAATATTGATGTGTGTCCGTAAAAACTTGAACATCTTTATTGCTGCACAGCGAGCGAAGCAGCAGTTAATATTCTGTACGGGAGGAAAAATCTCGATTCATTTTCGACCACAATGCCTTGCGCGAAGAGGTTTTTTCACTCCCCACTGGGTAATATTTTTGCAGCCAATGTTTCAATAAGTGGGCTCCGCGTAACGGTGTTGATCGACGAATAATAACATGTATAAATATATGTTTCGGGCTTTTGTATTCTCCATCATTTTGATAAATCTTCCTCCTTCAGGAAATGTGCTGGTACAATTACACTTTTCACTTGGGAGGGGAGAGTAATTCGTTGTCAGGTTGTTGGGTGCGTAATCCGACCACGATTTCAGTATTTATTCTACTCACATTACCCCAGTGGTCAGTGGACATCCCTTGAGTTTTGGAAAGAACTATTTCTTATGTCTTAATAGGATCGAAATTGTAAAGAAATCACGGGGAATTTTATTTGGCCGAATGGGGATCGTACAAGCCGTGGCGTGCACATTTGTTGTCAAACTTTCGCTTTCGTTTCAGTCACTATTTCTGAAATTATGCTTGGATTCTAGCAATAATCTTAAGATTGATTCGAAAACGATTCTTCTGTTCTACATTAACAGTGTTGAAAGTACGACGAGCTCAAATTCGACGTCAAATGATTGGTCTTACATCGGGGACAAAGATGCCTAGGAGAGTCATTACTAAATAATAATGATAATGTCTTTACAGTCATAATAATACAAGAAATATTAGTAATACAATATATCATAATAAGTATCGTAAATATAAATATATATGTAACAGTTATTAAAGGACCAAGTTATATCTAAAGATTAATCTATTTACAAACGAGTTCTTGAAGCGAGAGGTGTTTATTTTAGGCCAAAAAGCTTTATTACCAAGATTTAAATTAAAAAGTTACAATTTGATGACAAAAAACAGGAAGGTAAAAAGTCACTCAGAATAACTAAAAAGCTAAACAAGCTGAGTGACTACATGAGGATTTTAGACAGAGTACGGGTTGGCAATAAAGTCTGACACACTAAATTAACACTAAATTGACAGTAATAAATGCATCTAATATAAATAATAATAAATTAAGCAAAAACAACATACACCAAGAAACAAAATGACATTTAGAGAAGGCACCAGCTTGAAACATTCAGAATTGGTGATTGAAAAACAGGCTTTATAAGGAAAGTCTAATTTATATCATACGCTTGGATGAAATGAGATTTAATCTGTGTCTTAAACGATTTTGGAGGTAGAATTTTAAGATGTTCATCGATGTTATTCCATAGAAGTACTGCAGCAAAGTGGACATTGAACTTCCCATAATTAGTTCTTACTGATTTAATATAATACGATGATTTTGAAGCAAGTCTAGTGTTGTATTGATGTTTGGATGATATTGACTGAAAAAATTGTCAAAAGCCTTGAGTAACAAATCATGATGGAACTGGTACATAAAAATTAGATTATGGAAAGAAACAAGATCAATTAACTTGAGAATTTCAAGCTGATAAAAGAGAGGGTCTGAGTGTTTATCTGGTTTAGAAAAAGTAATGATACGCAAGGCCGCCTTCTGCTGGGTTATTATAGGTTTTAGAGTTGATTTGTAAGTGTTACCCCAAAGAAGTAGGCCACACGTAAAGAAAGGGTAAGTTAATGAATAATACAATTGGCATAAGATCCCAATATCAACATAATGTCTAAGCTTAGATAGGATTCCAACCCCTCTTGGTGTTTTTTTACCTAATTCATGTATATGTGATTTCCAATTTAAATGCGAATCAAAAATGAGGCCTAAGTATTTAATTTGGCTATCTTTTCTAATTGACATACCTGAAATTAACAATTTCGTGTTATGCAGAATTTTCTTTTGTGGGGGGTGGAAGACTACAAAGCTAGTTTTATCAATGTTTAATGATAGCTTGTTGGCATTTAACCAGTCACTAACTTTTTCCAATTCAATATTAAGTACATGTTCAAGGTTCCGAATGTTTTTATCACTTAAGAAGATATTTGTATCGTCTGCAACTCTGGAACTCTAGAATTTCAGAACATTTGAAAATGTCATTAACATATAGTAGAAAAAGCAGTGGTCCAAGGACCGATTACTGTGGCACCCCACATGAAATTGTCTGGTAATCCGAATCAATACCTCTAATAGACACATTGTTTTCTATTGCTCAAATAGGAAACAAACCAATTGTGAACGACACCGCGGATACCATAATACTCCAATTTAGACAAAAGTATGCTATGATTAACAGTGTCGAAAGCTTTACTTAGATCTAGGAAGATGCCACAGGAATAAATGCCTTTGTCTATTGCACATTGGATTTTATCAGTTAGAAGAAGAAGGGCATGAGTAGTAGAATGCTTTGATCTAAATCCAAACTGTTTATGATAGATAATAGATAATTTCTCTAAGTAACTTATAAGTCTTTTATACATTGATTTTCCCATTATTTTATTAAAGATTGATAGTAAAGAAATGGGCCTGTAGTTTGAGACAATGAAGCTAGAGCCCTTCTTATGAACTGGAATCGCTTTTGCTATTTTGAGTTGATCTGGAACTGTACCCAAAGAAAACGAGTAATTGAAGAGCAACTCAAGAGGGTAAGATATAATTGACTTTAAAGTCTTTAAAAAACAAGCTGAAATAATATAAGGGCCACAAGCTTTAGCTGTATTGAGGGAGGAAATAATATCCTCAATTTCTATGGTAGAAACACGAGATAGAAGAAAGCTAGTCAATTGAGATTTGTCTAAGTAATACTTAAAGGATGTAGCTGATATTGGGATAGTTGAAGCCAGCTTATTGCCAATAAGTAGATTTTTTTTTAAATTCATTAACAATGTCTCTGGCATTAGTTATTTCCTTTTTATCTTTCACAAGTTTGCATGGGAGAGAAGATCCTGTTGATTTTAGAGTTATGATCTGTCTAATCCATTGTTTTCTGAGGTTCAGGAGGTTTAATTTTAGGCATAAGCTGAGTCGGGGGGTGATTAGAATTATTGCGGACTTTACTGAAAATCTGTCTGTCACACCTCTGGAGTAATTGTCTGATTCGTAAGTGACTAGTAGTGTATTTTCTCTTAAAACATCTGTCTAGAAAACACTGGATGATAGATAAGTCAGGCTCAGAAGAGCCGTATACAGGTAGGCCATAAGTTATCTTAGGTACTATTATAGATTTTAAAAAGTGGTCGATTTCTGACTGGTTCAATCCTTCTTTTCTTAGGGATCTTAGGATAAAAAGACATTTCTATATCCCCTAAAGTCGTCATTTTAGAAGGAAATATAGGCGTTGCTAAGGCAACTTTGGCGTGTTTGTTGGCGAGGAAGCTAACAGGCCAAATACATTTAGTTATAGTCAAAAACCAACACGCGAAATTCCAATTCGATATGTGGATTAGCCGGGACCTGGCTTTGACCAGCCCCATGGTTGTTTCAGGTCTCGTTAGAAATTCAGAGTGATATCACAGTTTCATGTAAAATCGTAAGTTAATTTTTCCGTTAAACTTCATCTTTCATCACTCAATAAGCCAAGGACATATGTAGGCCAAGTGCATTTAGTTTCTTGTTGCTGCCGCAGCGAGCGAGCCTGAAGCGAGCGAGCAAGGCAGCAGTTCTAATCTGAAAGCGGGTCCAAATCTCGAGTTCTTTTTTTACCACAATGCATCACTTCTATTGTCTTTTTTTACCACACTGCTTTGCACGGATCTGATCGTCACGTGACATTACACGAGGTGGAATCTGCATTGTTGGATCTAACTACGTTCAACCGTTCTTTAACAACAATTTGTCATAACCGTTCTTTAATGCATTTCCGTGTATGCGATCCTTGTGTAATCATGAATTTGTTGAAGTGTAGACGTGTAGGCGAACTCTTTCTAACTCTGTGTGAACTATCAGTTTCCAAAGAGCAAGATCTCTCCTGTTATCAAGATGGTGAGCAGCAAATAATGTTCTTCTATTGGCTTCGATAGTCAAGCCGCCGGTTCAAAATACAATTAGCATTTACAATCTCAATTACAGTTGATTTCCGGTGTTTAAACACTTCACCGGGGAGTACAGTAGTTTGTTGTGCCGGGAATCTTAAGAAAATGTCAGGAATTGGTAGGCTCAGGCAATTATAGGAGTTGTATGTCGGGACAAAATGAAAATAAATCGCAACAACTTTTGAGAAAACACACCACAGCTCAAACAGGATTCAGTCGCACGACAGCCCCAAAACTACAAAATATATTCATCTAACACGTTGGCATTTTTATCAACCAGTAATCTATTTTTCCTGCCAAAGTGCTACTGTAGGTTCTCTTCTAATACACTTCCTTAACTGAGCGGTGCAGCATTCACTACCTGTTAGGTATACTAGTTAGATCATAAGTTGATTTCTGTTCAACTATATCTAGCAAGAAGCATTATATAACTGGAAATACTAAGTGATGTTAATTTTGGCACATCCCAAGTTCATTTTATCTGGCAATGGATAAAATATTATCTCTCAAACCGCAGCAGTTAGAATTAACGAATGTAACTCGGACACACAAATCATACCACATGGCGTACCACAAGGGTCAGTAATTGGCCCAACATTATTCTCACTTTTCACGAACGATCTCCCGTCTGCAGTATACTCCGGAGAAACATACTTATATGCAGATGACACTACATTTTTTTGCACTGCGGATACTATCGATGCACTAACTATAAAGCTAAATTGCGCCTTAGCAGAGGTTAAGCAATGGTGTGAATTTTTTTTGTTAGTCCCGCACCCAGATAAATGCAAGGCAATGATAATAAATAGGAAACCATTCATTGGACCTATCCAAGTTCTGAAGCTCGGCGATAATAACATCATTTGGTCAAAGTCAGAACGACTCTTGGGCGTACAGGTTGATAATAAGCTGACCTGGTCCGACCACGCTGCCAATGCAGCAAAGTCCTTCTCCTCAAAGTTAAGTCTCCTTCGACACATGCAGTTTCTTCCTCAAAAGCAGTCGGAGGATTTCTATATGAAGGTGATTATGCCATCTATCTCGTATGGAGACAGTTTGGGGATCATGCAATAATACACACTTCAGTACCTGGAAAAACTGCATGCTAGAGCTGGTCGTATCATATATAGGCTCCCCTGGGACACTAGCTCTGAGGAAGTACTACAACGCACTGCACGATGGGACACCCTGGAGACCATGTACAAGAGACAGCTTACAGAATTCATATTTAAATGTAAGAACAGTTATATCACTGAAGAATTCGATGATTTATTTCTACAAAAAAAAACAATCAAACCGCAGTATGAGAAGCACTAATAGTGTAACTTTACCAAGACCAGAGACAAACATTAGAAACTCAATACGATACCGTGGCGCTCTTGTGTGGAATAGCCTTCCTAGCAATATAACAATGGCTAGTAACCTTAAAGAGTTTAAATACCATTTCTCTAAATATGACACTAACAACATTAGGTTTGAACCCATGGTAGCTCTCATCAAACACAAAGACACGGTACATGAATACTTTTAGTTATTATTATATTGCTGTAATTAAACATTCTGACACTTTAGATTTAAGATTCTTAGTCTTAATACCAGTTAGTATACACTGACAATAAGGTTTTAACTCACGGCATACGAACATTTCTAGTCCTAGTTTTAGTGTCATTCTATGATTAGTCCATATTATTGTAATCGAGTAGTAGATCTCAGATTTAAATACACTTGAGATTTAAGATTCTTAGTCTCAGTACCAGTTAGTATACACTGACAATATCAGGTTTTAACTCACGGCATACGAACATTTCTAGTCCTAGATATAGTGTCATTCTATGATTAGTCCATATTATTGTAACCGAGTAGTAGATCTCAGATTTAAATTTTACTTCTTAGTGTAAACACGACCCCACCAGCTCTGCTGCCTTCACTCGTCGTGTATAGATAAAATATCATTCATTCATTCATTCATTCATTCATCATTCAATTTCCATACAAACATATGGGAATTTTAAAATCTAGCTTTTCTATAAATATACTGTGATAAAAATAAATAAAACTTACCTGGTGTCTATAATCTGTGTCTGTACGTCGTTTAAACGAATTTTGGCGAATTTTAAATCGCTTACTCTACATACCAAAGAAGAAAATAACGTACAGACACAGCCAAGACACAGCTTGTCAACACCAGGTAAGTTTTATTCATTTTTATTACAGTATATTTATCGAAAAGCTAGATTTTAAAATTCCCATGCAAACCCTTATCAATTTAAATTTCCATAAACAGCGCTTGGGCTTCCTGTAATGTCATTACTAAGACATGGAGTTACAGTTTATGCATGTGTTCATTTTTAATTCACCCTTTCAAATATAATAATTAAGTTCATTGACTGGTACATCTTCAATTTATTCAGTTAAGAAATCTTTATTTCTTGTCAATCTGTATGTTGTAGGAGGATATCAAATAAAAAATTGATAAATTGTCATCCTTTCTGAAAAATGCAATTTTTTAAACATCTCCAAGAAGTTAACATAGGTTCCAGTTGGTTAGGCTATTGAAACATTTGGGGACATGATAAGAGTACTTGGATTAAAAAAAATATTGGTTTGACTGTGGTGCGGAAACTAAACACGAGCAATAGCTAACTCTAGTTTCTGTCAAAACCCTAACCATCTTGAAGCTACATTAACTAAACACGAGCAATAGCTAACTCTAGTTTCTGTCAAAACCCTAACCATCTTGAAGCTACATTAACTAAACACGAGCAATAGCTAACTCTAGTTTCTGTCAAAACCCTAACCATCTTGAAGCTACATTAACTAAACACGAGCAATAGCTAACTCTAGTTTCTGTCAAAACCCTAACCATCTTGAAGCTACATTAACTAAACACGAGCAATAGCTAACTCTAGTTTCTGTCAAAACCCTAACCATCTTGAAGCTACATTAACTAAACACGAGCAATAGCTAACTCTAGTTTCTGTCAAAACCCTAACCATCTTGAAGCTACATTAACTAAGTTAAAGGGACACTGTCAAGCCAAAAATGATAAACTTCCTGATGACGAAATGCAAAAATGACCAATCGGATTAGCAGAGAACGTTTTCCAAATGTACTGGAGAAAATGAGACCATTTTGATTAAAGATGGCAAAGATTCGAGTGGATGAAAAATACGACTCACTAAAGGCTACGTCACAGTTTTGCGCATGTCTGAAATGTGTGACATTGGTGTTTTATTGGCTAAAACAGTTAAAAGGCTCTTCCAGGACCTTACATTGTAAGATTATGTAATCTTTTCCAAGAAAATAAGACCTGCGCCCAAAACTGATGACAATCAACCCTTGAGATTCAAAAGACAAAAACACTAGTCATGTTGGAGGAACTAACAATAGAAGCTAATGAAGAATCTTGTTTAAGTTCCTCCAACATGGCCGCCGTGACGTCACATGCAAACCAAGAAAATTTTGCGTATTTCCTTTGACTTGATCGATTCCACACGTGTGATGCGGTCGTTTGTTTATATAGATATCGGTGAAAGTATCTGAAAATAACTTTGTTCCGGCCTGCAACAAAACTCGCCGTGACACCTTTTAGGTATACTAGTTAATGTTGTATTGGTTGGTTCGTCTCTTCGTATTGAGCCTGCTTGCAGGCGCACAAAGAACCCTGGGAACGAGGTTGATAGTAATGCTGTTTTAAATGAGCCCGTCAGTGTTATTTGATTTCCTGTCTGATGTCGCACAATTATATGAAGGAAAAACAAAAAAACTGGTTTTATCACTCAGGGCCCGGTTGTTCAAGGGTTAAATCGCTACCCCGGGATTAAATCTCTCCTAACTCGAGGGTAAACTGTACAAATTTAGCGCTGTCCTACCTTCATTCGAACAACCGAGTCCATCTACAAATGTGGTATCGATGTAAAATCGCAAGTACCGGCAGGGTTTTCTCTATCCAGTCGCATTTGCCAGAGGGGTTTAGAAGAAACTCTGGTCGCAGGGGAGTTGGGTAGTACGACAAGCTTTAACGTATTGACTATTTTCAAAGCCACAAAAGAGACACACTCAGTAAGCAAAACGTTTTATTGAAGTTTGACTTTATTGCATACTTACCTCTGAAAAAAATATTGTTAAACGGCTCTATACTTGTATAAATCAATGAATGATCTAACAGTTCGCACCTAACGTTAACTTAAAAAACTCTAAATACCCTATGACTATGTACGTGGACTTTATCAATAGTTTCTACCTAGGATAAATTTTCAGACTTCATATACTTAAAGTACTCTAATTCTTACACAGTTATTTTTAAGGAGTAAAAGCTACTCTACTAATGGCGCGAAAATTACTACCATGTGGGCTACTTGGGCTCTTCAACGTCCTCAAATTCAAAACGAACTACAGCAAAACTATACCCGACAGTATAAAGAACCCTAACCCGAGAATACAATAGCAAAACTATACCCGACAGTATAAAGAACCCTAACCCGAGAATACAATAGCAAAACTATACCCGACAGTATAAAGAACCCTAACCCGAGAATACAATAGCAAAACTATACCCGACAGTATAAAGAACCCTAACCCGAGAATACAATAGCAAAACTATACCCGACAGTATAAAGAACCCTAACCCGAGAATACAATAGCAAAACTATACCCGACAGTATAAAGAACCCTAACCCGAGAATACAATAGCAAAACTATACCCGACAGTATAAAGAACCCTAACCCGAGAATACAATAGCAAAACTATACCCGACAGTATAAAGAACCCTAACCCGAGAATACAATAGCAAAACTATACCCGACAGTATAAAGAACCCTAACCCGAGAATACAATAGCAAAACTATACCCGACAGTATAAAGAACCCTAACCCGAGAATACAATAGCAAAACTATACCCGACAGTATAAAGAACCCTAACCCGAGAATACAATGGCAAAGCTATACCCGACAGTATAAAGAACCCTAACCCGAGAATACAATAGCAAAACTATACCCGACAGTATAAAGAACCCTAACCCGAGAATACAATAGCAAAACTATACCCGACAGTATAAAGAACCCTAACCCGAGAATACAATGGTTCTTTCAGTGTTTTGAATTTGAGGACGTTGATACACCTAGAAAGAGCCGCTACTTGGGTGGTGTTAAAATAACCCCATCAAGCGCAGCCATTATTTAACAAATAAAATATATTTCTCCATAGTCGACAACAAAATAATACACGCTCGAGGTCTTGAAAAAACTGTTAGCAGCTTTTCAAGACCTCGAAAGTGCATTATTTTGTTTTAGTATAATCCGACTATAGTGGACTATTACAAATCCTGCATTCTGATTGGCTACCCTACTATAGGTCTACTGATTTGTGATAGCCCATGGTAGAGAAAAACCGCACGTATTTTCACGAAATAATAACATTTTTTCAACTTCAATTTGTTTCTTTCTATTATTTTCTACTGTCCGACTAGTTAGTTTATACTAAAACAATTAGACCTCTCGCCCTCATGGGCTACGAGTTAAATAGCCCATTCGGCTGCGCCTCATAGGCTATTGACTCGTAGCCCATTCGGGCTGCGGATCTAATTGTTAAATAGAACTTACAAGGAGAACCATCTTCTATTTTAAGGGCAATTCAATAATATTTTTAGACTTTCTAGGATATTTCTAGAGTAATTATAATGTAATTTATACATAAGTATATAAGGGTTATTAACTCGCTCCTCGGTGATATAAATTCCTCGGGCGCATTAATAACTTAATATCCATTTGAATGAGGTTTTCTCAGAAAATAATTGAAGAGGTCGTCTAAACAACCGGGTAAAATGATGGATAATTTAGTAGTTATGAATACCCAACGAGAACAAAGAAAACCGTGTCAAATGGGTATTAATACTGATAAATCGTCAGCAGGTCAGGAGTTAAAAAGACTTCAAAAAGGGAGTTGTCTTGTACCTTTGTCTGCTGCCCAATTTTTAGGGCCGCTAATGTAACTACTACTAGATTAACGTTTATGTGAGTAAAAGTTACTCTTAAATTAACAGTGAAATTAAAGTGCAACTAACCCCTTTTGCAATTTTTATACATATGAATCTTTGAAAGGTTTTGGGAACTTCTGCGAAGACATTTTTGGCTTACATAGAATACTCTGTTCTATGCTTGTTTGAAATGGTGAAAATTCGTCCTTTCCTGACCCATGACCGCGTTAGAAAAAGACTGGGTCGATTCTTGATCTTACGTCACCTCATTAATGCATTATTCTCCATGGTGCCTTTCTATCACAACAACATCGATATATAGAGAATATACACAGTCTGAGTTGTTAGTAAAGAAAACAGTTATTTTAGACAAGCTGCTAAATATTTATTCAAATTATTGCAAAGTGAAATGAATTAAATGACGTAAGATCAAGAATCGACCCAGTCTTTTTCTTACCCGGTCATGGGTCAGGAAATATCAAATTTTCATCATTTCAAACAAACATAGAACATAGAGTATTCTATGTAAGCCAACAATTTCTTCACATAAGTACTCAAAACCTTTCAAAGATTCATATGTATAAAAATTGCAAAAGGGGTTAGGTGCACTTTAACAGTGATGTTAATTTCATTCCATCAAGTTGTTAAAAATACCAGAGTTTAAGGTGGCTCGCCTGGGTTTTCCAGGGACGCACCATACCCACTTTGAACGGCTGATACTCCACTGTCAGAGCACGGTCGGACTAGCCACTTCACCCATTTACTAGAAATAGAATAAACTTTCTAAAAATGTAGGTTTGTTTGACATCGGTGTTACCATAGCAACAGCGTCGACGTCATGTATTTTACATATCATCAATTTTCTCGAAATCTAGACCTAAACTTTTAAAACGACCTAGTGTCCCTTGTAGTCTAACTGTAGGCCTTCAAGACTGCAAAGTTTAAAAAAATTGTATGAGAGCGTTTTCGAAAAAAATTGGGTTGAATATTTTCATTAAAAAAATTAACAATTCGCCTTACTTCCTGTTTAGTCGTCGAGAACTGTGTTTTCCGGACCGATTCAATCGATGTTTTAGCATATTTCATACCCTGTGGCATAGGACTACTTCCCATGAAAATTTCATTCCATTCGCTTTATTCGATTTCGGTTTATGGAATCGTAAGTAATGTCATAAATATGCTCTTTTACTCGAAATAGTAACGTATTTGCTAAGGAAGCTGTAATTCGAAAACTAGTCGATCAATTTATTTTTAAATCTTTTCACCTGAAATTCAACATGTACTACCCTGGCCCTGTAAATTTCAAGAGCATTGAATCATTTTAAGGGCGCGAAATAAAAACAAAAACATAGGGAACTTTTACATTCATCCACACAAGCTTCATTGCTGTATCATTTCGTTTTCCGAAATATATCTTTTGTCTAGATTCTACATACTTGTGTGCTTTTGAACTAACAAGTTTAACATGCACGCTTGCTTCGCTTCCCTACTGCCGGAACGCTCGTGCAAATTCTGTTCTTAGTAGTCACGCTGCCAGTTGTAACGCTGTTATAATATAACTTATAATATTTATTTACAAAAGGTTTTATAATATCACTAATACAAAATCTCGTTTTTAGTTGATATTTAGAAAATGTGGTCTACTAAAAACACACTTATTCAACATTATCATCCCGCACTGCCAAGCTTCATGGTTTAACTAATTTGCATGTCATTGTACTAAGAACAGAATTTGCACGAGCGTTCCGGCAGTAGCGAACCGTAGCAAGCGTGCATGGTAAACTTGTTAGTTCTAAAGCACACTAGTATGTAGAATCTAGACAAAAGAGAAATTTCGGAAAGACACAAGCTACAAACAAAATGATACAGCAATGAAGCTTGTGTGGATGAATGTAAAATGTTTTTGTTTTTATTTCGCACCCTTAAAATGTTCAATGCTCTTGAAATTTACAGGGCCAGGGTAGTACATGTTGAATTTCAGGTGAAAAGATTTAAAAACATATTTATCGACTAGTTTTCGAATTACAGCTTCCTCAGCAAATACGTTACTATTTCGAGTAAATTGAGCATATTTATAACATTACTTATGATTCCTAAACCGAAATCGAATAAAGCAAATGGAATGAAATTTTCATGGGAAGTAGTCCTATGCCACAGGGTATGAAATATGCTAAAAACATCGCTTGAATCGGTCCGGAAAACACAGTTCTCGACGACTAAACAGGAAGTAAGGCGAATTGTCAATTTTTTGAATGAAAATATTCAACCCAATTTTTTTTCGAAAACGCTCTCATACAATTTTTTTAAACTTTGCAGTCTTGAAGGCCTACAGTTAGACTACAAGGGACACTAGGTCGTTTTAAAAGTTTAGGTCTAGATTTTGAGAAAATACATGACGTCGACGCTGTTGCTATGGTAACACCGATGTCAAACAAACCTACATTTTTAGAAAGTTTATTCTATTTCTAGTAAATGGGTGAAGTGGCTAGTCCGACCGTGCTCTGACAGTGGAGTATCAGCCGTTCAAAGTGGGTATGGTGCGTCCCTGGAAAATCCAGGCGAGCCACCTTAAGACTCTAAAAAGGGAGTTGTCCTGTCTCTTGTTTTCAACGGCTACGTTTTTGGAGTTGGAATGGGCCTTTTGCAGGCAGACAAATCTGACTTCTATTAGCAAAACCTGTTTGTAAATATTATTTCCACCTTCAATCTATTGTCGATCTTCTAAAACAGTGTTTTGAAGCGGTTCGATGTTGATATATCAGCATGCGGTGACTGTTTCCTGCAAAAGGCCTATCACTCCCTGGAAATAACCGCAGTATAGGTGCAAAAATAACATTCTATTTTTGACATTTTCAAATGAGCTGAATAAGCATGTAACATCCTATTCCGATTCCAGTTGTGTTTTTCAGTAACAAAACTATGGCATCAAACAGAGAAAAACGATCAAGAACTTGGATCACAGCAGTATACCGATCTCGCTATCGATATCAGGTTCTTTCACTAATTAATGGCATCAAAACTCGTTCTATTAGTTTTATTCATTTGAGAGTGTTTGAAAAGGTCTAGGAAGTCACAAGCTCATAAATTTAAGCCTGTATAATGAATATTTTCAATCAGAGAAAGCTATGATAAGCCCATCAGAGAGTTAATTGTATTTTCATTTTTTTCTCATATGATAAAAACGATAGTTTACCGCCGAGAAGGATTTTGTTTTGTTGATTTTCAAAGTAATTGTTTCCCGAGTCTCGTATCAAGCTTACGGCTGTGTTTGCCTATCACAGCTTTAACTCCGCTTGTGGTTCAGCGTACATATGCTGTTCATACGTTTGAAATTAAAAGTCAATTGACTTAGTCCGGTAGCCTTCAGGTCCGTAACTGACCTCAAACTCCAGTCTGGCCAGAGATACTAACTTCATCAATTCATTAAGTTACCTGGATTATAAGTAATCACAAAATATATAAAAACTAAATGTTTTATAAGGGAATTCCCTTGAGGAAATAAGTAATTATTAGTGTGGGGATTTTGAAGTAAATTTGGCCTTAGGAAGAGAGTAGAATGTGGGTTTTCGGTGCCTCTAATGTTTTCCGATTCCACGCCGAGTAGGGTTCCGGCCATTGACCAATGCATTTGAATAATCAAAGACCTTCTCACGTTTCAACTGCCCAAATCATTTATTGAACATCAAAAATAAGCGACCGCGTTTATCGATATAAGCTTACTTATCTTTATATTTTGAGTTCATGAATGAGGCTGTGTTGATTTCTTTTTTCGTCGAGTACTGCCAGAGTACGTAAATAAACCTAAAACTGTAAGAGCAGATATACTGTTGTCAGTGATGCATTACCTTAACGGTATTGTCTAACCGTGCCCCTACGAAATTCTCCAATATGATTGGATGAAAGATTGTCGATACTGTACCGCTATCGTACTTGTCCTTTTGGGGAAAAAAAAGGGGTATTAGCTTTTTGACATACGCGATTTTCCAGTCATCAGCTTATTATATAAAACACTGAATTTTAAACAACAATAGGGGCTGATCAAAGTCAGGACCCTGCTAAACCACAGATCGAATTGGATAAAAAAGCAAGAGAAATACCTATCATCTAAACAACCTGCTTTGGGCAATAATTTGAGCCAAAATAAAACCGATCTAATTTGTTTGTCGGTACCGTTATCGGCCTTTATATGCGAGACTGGAAAGATAATAATTCTAAAATATCTTGCATCCGATTGTCAGTGATTTATCGAGTATATTTACTGCAGTTGTATTGAATGGCAGCTACTCTAGGTCACTTGGATCACATAACATTTCGGTCGGCTTTCCTCCACTATCGCTAGATGATGTGTTATTTGGGTTACTGTGACGGAGATTAAGCGAAGATGCGTCCGAAGGGCCGTTGCGAACTCCTCTATTGTGAAGAGCCTGAAAGAAGCTCACCGAACTTCTTCGTCTTGCCCCAGAATCATGAGTGTATTCATCTTGTGGATTGGTACATAATCGCATCATGATCTTCTTGAAAGCTCGTCGGAACTCGCTGTTGAAGTAAGCATAAATGAACGGATTGCAGGCGCTATTCAGATTCGGTAACGCCATAAAGAACAACTTGACAACGACGGCACTCCACGGATGTGGCAGCGAGATCAGAAATGTTTGATTGTACTGAGCCACGGTGAACAAGATAAAGAATGGACACCAACATATCGTAAACGTGCCTATGACTACAGCTAATGTCTTGGTAGCCTTAAAGTCTCTAATAATACTTCGCTGCTTGCGCTTCTCATCCACGCAGTGTTTGGCGACGGTGAGACCTTTCATTTTCTTGAACTGCTTCAAAGCTTCGATGTAAACCATGACATAGTTCAAGACCAGAACCACTAACGGTAATATAAAGGCTACTATGTTGGCAACTGTATAAAATACTTTATTAATATTTAGGCAGGAATTCTGGAAGATGTAGACTCCTCTAGAATCTGGCCAGCGAACCATAGACAGTGATGAGAGTATGGCCGAGTAAACCCACACACCGGCCACTGCCATGAGAGCTCGGCGCTGGGTCATTCTGATGTGATATTCGAAGGGTTTGGTGATTTTTAAGTATCGATCGATGCTGATAACAGCAAGGTTTGCTATAGAGGCCGCGGCACACACCATGTCCACCCAGATCCATAGATAACACTCATTCAGCGAGAAAACTGTCCCCGAAGTCTGGGCAATGCGGAACGGTAAGCCAACCAGTCCATACAGCAGATCAGCAACCGCCAAACTTGCTATCAACCAGTTTGTCGAGCTGCGAAGGCGGCGATCCAGGTAAATGGCCAGGCAGACGAGGGTGTTCCCTCCGACCGTCGCCACAAGTAGAATGGCAAAGAAGGTCAAGAAGAAATTAACGCTTATCATATCACTGGCCGCCGGATTGCCTGGCTGAAGAGTGTCGTTGGTTGCATTAGATTGGCTCATATTGTGTTCAATCTGGCGTAGATGCTTACCAAAGATACACGAGCTTTGTTTAAAAGGCTTGTCTTTCACTGTACTTTCCTGTTTATGTTGCTTGTCAGTTCGGGTTTTGATTTTCCACCTGACGTTATTTCTTGTAATGTATCAATTTATCCCCACTGTTCCGTTATATATTGCTTTCTTATTAATCTGCTCTATGAAACTTTTACATCTCAAAGTAAGCCTCGTCTTTCCTTTCTCCTGATACGATCTGCCACCTCAGTTTCTCGATGGCTTTTGTCACCTAATTTTGCCTTCTCAATTTAACGTTTCTTTGTTTTTCAGTCCATTAACAACTTCATTCGCGGCGATTCAGTTCTTGTGATATTTTATCCCAGGATTGTTGAGTTGAGGCGAAGTTGTCTTTCCACCTGCTCCTCTAAAGAGCTGTTCTGTGCTCTAAGTTGTTGTTTTGTTCTTCCCTAACTGTTCTCTCAGCCGGATTTGAGTCTGATAAGGTCTTTCCTTTCTCAGTCAAATAGTTTGGGCTCGCGTTAATGCATTTGACCACGAAAATAAACTATCCTTTTGCGTTGTCGTCCATTGAACCAGTCATATTTCCTGTAATTAAGCACAAAATACAATGAAATGTCAATTTTCATATCTATGGCATCGCTTTTATAGCTGGAAAAAATGACTATGTATGCAATCGAAATTAACTTGAGTAAATAAATATGCGTTTGCCAAAGAAAAACATTTAGCAACTTGAGTTACTGACCAAACTATTGGCGAAGACAAATTAGTGCTTTTGCTCAAGAGCGCAGTTCCCCGCTGTTGTACGACTAAATTACTTTTTAGATTGCGTTGTCTCCGTGATCTTGACGGAAATTTTCTGGCCGGGAAAATGCTATTAAGGCTATAACTTATTCCTATTTCTATCCAAGTTATCTTTGGAAATTCTCGTCAACTCTACCCGAATTTCCTAATTGTTAGAAGAACTCCGTGGCGAAAAAAACATGTTTCGAAAGCACATGATTTTGGCGAAATTTTCGCGGATTGCGTGCTTCCCCAGCGTTCACGGAAATAAGTCTTACTTTTTTTTTTCATCCGACGTAATAGCCTTGGTAGAAAGAGAGGTTAGAAAGCATACATTAAACATGTAATAACTTTATCATTCTCTATTAAGCACTTTGGTGTCCATGCAACATGGATACCTCGTTAATTATTGGGGATTGCTCACCCGAGAATTAATTTTAAGTGTGCTGGATAAGGTCAACAATAACGAAGATATTTTTGGCGCGATCAGGTGCTCCTCTTATGAGACGCATTGGCGTTGTGTGCTTTGGTTGAGAAATGACCCATTCCCTGCACCTGTGTGTATTCAATAATATTTATGTTAGTGACGTCACAGCTCAAACCGACAGAGATGAACACCTCGGCGAACCGCGAATCTGAGTTCTGTTTCATCGCTTGTAAAGGTCTCGGGAAGCTGATACAAAGGATAATATAGAAGGCAGATTCTATTTTAGTTCGTCGTCTTTGAAAAAAGTTCACATTTGATTCAGTTAATATGTAATACGGGAAACTCCCTACGTATTATAATTAGGTTTCACAAATTGCTTATTTCGAAAATTTACGAGCACTTTTCCAAAGAGTCCATATAGATATCCTTAATTAGGCAAGATTACAAGCTAAAGAACACATACATATTTGTCTTCCGCTACGGTGTTTTATGCTCTCGAGTAGTTAAGAAGCAAAGCCTAAAGCATGAATATGACCAGCCAACCACTCACTGTGGCTATACTGTTATCATAAATCACCACGTTTGATATTCGGGTTGATACTACCCCACCTTTTTAACAATTAAAACACAATGAACATTTTCAAGAGATTAAGTCTACAGAAAATAAACGTACGCCACAATGCACATTTTCCTCAAATGACCATTTTATTTTGTAAAGTAAAGGCATTCATTTATATAGCGCAAATTCTTCAAATGCGCTTCACAATGTTATGTTTGTGTGATACGGACTGCCGTGTGGCGCGATGTGCTGCCGTGCAGTTTACAATCATGAATAGTTGTACGCTTTGCGAGACTAGATACTTCAAATTATATTGGCATACTTTTCTTCCTCCCTGCTCTTTCTGAAACATTCTGTTTAACCGTATTTTAGAATCTAGAATGTAAATATATTCACTAGGCTGTTTTCAGTGTTTCAATGATTAAATAATATTTCCCGTGTAAGAACAAAATCTGGCATGTACCTGACTTTTTACACCGAAGCAGTAATTTCATTGTTTTTCCCAAAAAGGAGCGGATTACTTCGGCAAGTAGTAAGGGAGAGAAACTACTATTTGACATTCGGATGAACGAATATGTGACAAAATAAATATTGTTCTCCGGAAGTCTATAAACAGTACAGTAATATTGGCTAGGCACAGATATTTCAACGTATTGAAGAAATAGGAAACGTTTTTTCTGACGACACTTTTTTTAATAGTCTCGTCTAGTGTTTCCTTTTTTTCTAAATGAACAGCCTCCCGCATGGTTAATAAGGGTATTGGCCTGGAGAGAGGGAGTATGGGATTTATACACCGAGGGGCGCACTATATACTTCATGGTAGTATTTCGTTCCATATAGTCTCCTTGCATAATACTGTAAAACAATAGAGGAAATGATTATTCAGGGAGACTATGGAACGAAACACTACCATGAAGTATATAGTGCGCAGCCTGAAGTGAATAAATCCCATAGCCCAGAGTGGAAGGCCGATCAAGGGCTTATTTTTCACAATGGCGAGGTTTTCATTGTAACAACAACAACAAGTTTATTTCGTACTTAGGTTACATATTTACAGAGGAGAGAAACTGTTATATTAAAGAAGATAACCATAAGGCTAATCTAAGTCAGATGACACTGATAACAATCTCTTTATAAATGCCGGAATAGGAAGCATGGTTTACACATTCATGCGTAAAATTACTGTTCACAATTAAGGCTTCTCATTGTTCTTATCTCGGTTCTTTTAGGTAATGGTCCAGATAAGAACTGTAGTAGAATCCATTGTTCTGCGGCAATGATTTTGCTTGAATATGCCTTAAGAGGTATCTACAGTCCAAACTACATCTCGAAAATAAAGTATTTTTTTATGCTATTGGCTCTTTTTTCTGTGAAAATGCAGAGAAGTCACCATCCAGCCAATCGGATATAGAGAAAACAAAGGATTTTTCAATCGCAAATTTGAGAACTTTCCCCACACACGATATTCTTCGAAATTAAATCATATTAGTTTGATCAAAAATAAATTCAAACCACAAAAAATATTGAATGAAAATGCATTATTTCGATGGGTTTCTATTCAATTTATAAGAATAATAGAAAATTAACACCTTTTAACATTCCTTGCCGTAGACACTACAGTTCTTATCTGGACCATTACTTAAATTAAAGTGCCAATAAGCCCGAGCCAGAAATCATTATTTGAGCGCAGTAAAGTGTTCAACCATTTTTGGGCGATTTATGGTCGTACTATTGCTATAAAAGGCATTACAAATCCTTGAAATGACGTCATTTAAGGGACGTTATGCTAATGAGCTGAAAATGAATTGAGTTATAACATTGAATTTCTTCATTTATACAGTTGTTTTTCAGGTGTCAGATATTTGATACTTACAATCTTAGAGAATGATCTCATAATAAGTGGAGCTGACATAAAAACAGAGCAAAAGGAACTAGAATTAGGTTATCCCTTAAATTACATCATTGAAATTTGATTCTTTAATAAACGAAATTGACAGACTATAATTAATATTTTTCCAATTTCGGTCATTTTGGTTTCCAGTTGGACTTTTAAATCAAAGATAACTGGCTAGGGCTTATACAGAGGACAAGAAACCAAGAGAGTGAAGCGGTCGAACGATTTTTTTTCGATCTTCTCCTTTACTTCTCCTCGCGTAAAGAGTAAGTAGAACTTAGTACTAGGAAAGTGTTATCCTCTGCCTTTGGAATACTCCAGTTTCGTATTCGAAAATTACCGCTGAATGCAAGGACTACAGACGCATGTACGCAGGGTTAGCTAATGTTTAACTTCAGAATGAGGCTAACCCTGCGTATATGCGTCTGTAGTCATTGCATTCAGCGGTAATTTTTGGGGAATAAGAAAGACGGATAAAATTATTCCCCCGAAAAGAACAAATAAACACGAGCAAATAAACTGTTAATTGACCATTTTAAAGTTTAGCTTTTTGTAATTCACTTATCTTAATCTCTGTCTCTACCAGTTAGTCAATACATATGTACTCGTTCAATTTCTAGATTATATTACATCGATTTAGCTATATGTTATCAGTTAGTAATTGTGGTTCTGATTTCAATTGTATATAATGAACATTTTAGTTTTATCCGTAGTTTTTATCATACTTGCTACCTATATGTAAAGTTATATTTTATACTTAAATTAGTAGTTGAGGGCCACAAGTTTGTAAGCTTTGTTTTTGGGTGTTACCCTCTTTAAATAAAGAATATTATTATTATTATTATTATGTGAAAAATAAGAATTATATATATAAGCAATGTCAGAGCTTATTTGGATAAAACTCAATGTATTCGGTTATACAAGGTTCAAATCATGACCAAACTGTGTTTCCACAAAACAAATGTAGAAATCAGTAATGGACTGAATTAAAAACTGAAAATCGGAAGTCATTCTATTTTCACATATAAAAACAAATAAAAACAAAAGAAACAGAATTTGCTTGTATTTCCTTACTTTACGCATTTGGAAAAAACGTTATTACCTGTAGTGAAATCATTATTGAAAAAAGCCCCAAAAAATCACAAAGAATAAAGTGTTTAGAGCAACAACCCTGCATGGATTCTCTCTGATGCCATAGTCGTTACACAATCTTTGTCTCTGTGTACCGTATTCCGGCGGACATATGTAAGTGCTTTTAAGTGACTTGTAACGCTTCAAGGGAAACGTAATGTATATAATCAATAATCTTTTTCAGCATGTTTTTATTAATCCACACAAGTCTTCTAAAATAACCTAAAATTAGACTTCACGATGACTAAAGTGTTGATGGTTCGATCGAGAACCATTCATGAAGGCAAGCGGCTTTGCAGTTGTAAAATAAACAAGGAATTATACGCCCGGCAGGAAGTTCTACACTCTGTTTGTATGTGTCGTTTGCTTGTCGACTTTTTAGACTTTAGCAAATTATAGACACTGACTCGTATGTCTGTCTGGTATCAAAATCAATCTCAGCTTCATAAGATGTCGTAAAATATCTGCCGAAATTTTATTTTATCTTGGTTTATAGGAGTTAAATAATAGTTCAAGTCAAACGGCACGAAGAGCTTTTTTAATATGAAATTCGTAAAAATAAGCTAGAAAGTCTTTATCATGTTTATGAATACTTCCTCTTACATATTTGTCTACATAAAATCAATTAAGTAACTTAGTGTGTATCTCATCTTTAGAATGTGGTATCCATTATTGAAAGAAACTAATTTTGGACAGATTGTGTTCAAAACTTTTAAAACCCGCGAGAACCAATTTTAGTTAATCTGAGGAAGGAGGATCGACGGGTAGGCGTGGTTCATATGGAAGAGAAACAGTGAAATAATGGTATTTGGATTTTAGAAAACAAATAACTATCTCCATGACGCAGCCTTGAAGGCCTTATTCCTCTTATTGGTCCAATTTTTGGTAACACATCTCAAACCAATTGTTCAAACTACTCGTTCTCTCCCACGAAGTCGCGTCCCGTTCTTCTGAGGAAATTTTCATGAGAAAAATTATGAAAAAAGACATTGTTATGATAAACCAAAAATAACAAACTGCCTTTGAAAACAATAATAATAGAATACTGAAATAAAATCAAGCTGTTAGTAAACTATATATCCCTTGGCGGCAAACCATAAACGCGTAAAGGTTCCCGTTGTTCAGTCTAGTAGTGAAGCGGTATGTCCGCCTACGGCCAAACCATGTACGATTAGCAAGTAAAGCGTAAACTTCAGCAAGAGTGGACCAACGGTATTAATAGAAAGGTACAGCCACTTAAGCGCGAGATCAGTCTTGCTTCTTACACGCTTCATTTATAGCTCAAATTGTTTCGGAAAAATTTCAGTTATACCGGTAAGCTCTGGATCTTTTTCTGTAGCTACGAAGGTGAATAATTATTTTCTGAGAAAGAATACTCAGTCAGTGACTATTAGTTCTTATATTTAGCGACGGTGAGGGCATATAAATTTTTTTTAAACTAATATCGCAATTTCTACATTGTCGCTGTTATTTTGGTTACTATTTATGTTATTCGAAGAATTCATTGAAAATTTTACATTCTTTGACCGAAAGAGTAACATTTGTATCACATCGTTAGATCTATAATCTTTTTATGGCATCATTAATGGCGAATTGAAAATTATATATTTTCTGTTCGAGAGGCTTGTTTACGCGTTTGAATACAAAGGACGTACCTTTTGTAGTTTTTAGCCTCAGTTCGACTTGCTGCAAGCACTCGGGTTCCGACGAGGTCAAATCTGAACGTGCTTAGCTGTTCTAATCAAAACCTCGAAGGAAGGAACTAAGAGCTCAGTCACACGGAGCAAGGCATTTCTAACCCAAGGAAATGCACCATACAGATGTGATGGGTTTTTTTCCGCTATGGAGAATTCACCCAAAACAGTCGGGGGGTCTCCTTAAACATGCCGGTTGCTTGATGTATTTTTAACGATTTGCGGAGGGTGAATTGAGAAACCCAACAGACATGAAACTGATAAAGTGTTCATTATAAACATGCATAGGATGATGAATTCAGTAGTCTGTTTTTTCTGAACTTAGGCCATTGTAGATAACCCAAGGTATAGTCAAATTAATCATTGAACAAAACCAAAATATAAGGAAACCACAGCCACAAGCAAATAAATATAAACACCTCGGTGGCCAACGAGGTGAGAGCGTCCATAGAGTAATCAGACTGAACATTTGCTTTGAAATCCAAATAATTTACACAGCTTTATTACGATATAATTTTATCAATAAACAGACTCCTGCTCACGGTACTATAAAGCAAAGTGCTTTAGTTGCTAATATATTTCCTTGTTAAGTATTTTTCTTTTCGGCGTTATTATTGTAGTGCCGATAGCTTTGTCGGTGTCTTTTTCTCAATCTGAATTAAAGATACCGTAATTCTTTAATGTGGAGGCCAATTGTCTCGGGATATGTTGAGTAACAGCTCGCTAGGGCACATATTCTAAAATTAATTACAGGAGAACATTAGCGAATGTACTGAATCATTATCATAGAAAGAGAATTAACAACTTAAAAATGATAATCAATTACGCCGACACTTGATGAGATGAATGGTTGTAAAATTTATTCTGCTTTAATTATTGCCAATTCAATTAACCAAAAAATATGTTCGAGTCTAGAAAAAAAGTCGAGTCTTTGTGTTTATTACCTGTTACGAGAAATGAGCCTGCACCATAAAACTATTAAATCACATCTTCCAAAAGATCTTTAAAATCAGTGCTCAACCGTACACGTGTAATCAGTGAAAATAAAAATAAATATTACACAAAACAAAACCACACCTCATCTACTGCTGGACAAACTTTATTAATTGACTGTGCGCCCGCAGTGACTCAGCGGACTCTGTTTAACCAACCGTCTTGAAGTATAAATTACTATTTCGGTGATTGTCGGTATTATATTTTTACTACCATTGCTTGTTATTTTTCTTCCTACAGATTTACGTAAAAATAAATAGATATCGAAAAGCGGAAAATAGGCGTATCCATCACATCCCACTGAATGATAAAATTACTTGGATGTTGGTCAACATCAACATCTAAATGTGTACTCCCCGCCCGCTGTCTCCGATAAGCAGATGACGATTCGCGTGGGGGTGAAACTGACTGAAACGACAAGGATTTCCAGCACTGAGGAACATCGTAACTGAACACGCGTAAAAATACCATAATTTCACGTGTGTGGATATCGCCTTTCAGCCAATCAGCGATTTCCACGTCACTCGCTTACCCTTGCTTCGAACAACCGTGTCCAAGTATTGTTTATAAAATAAATAAGATAATACATGGGCACTTGGAGATATGGAATATATCTTCTCGTGTTCAACTCGATATCTCACTCATAAGATAGCGAGTTGAACCAGGAGCCCATTACCAGGAGCGTCCATCTTCCCCATTGGGTCTGTTCCCAGCACAGGAGTAGATGTGGCTATATTTAGAATTGCATTTCGCGCGAAATAAACAAGGCCATGTTGCCTTAGCCAATCAGATAGCTAACGTCACTTCTCATTATTGTTCATTATCATTCTTCTCACTTTCAACGCGGGAATTCGAATTGCTGGTTTTCACTCAATCCCCAGAGATTCAAATGACAAAGGGCATGGCAGCCATGCTGGTGCCCCAACAAAAGAAGCTAACGAGGAATCTATTGTTTAAGGGCAACAACATGGCGGCTATCACGTCAAGTGAAAACCAGCAAATCTAAATATAGCCACATCTACTCCTGTGCTGGGGGCCCAGTTCATGACATAGGAACGCTCCTGGTAATGGGCTCCCGGTTGAACACTCGAAGATAAATTCCATATCTCCAAGCGTCCATGTATTGTTCTCTCTACTGAACAAGTTACTGTCAACTCACTAAGATCTAGACAGTCTAGAGGGTTTCTCAAAACTAGAATGCCCTTTTTTATAGTTCTCTGAGCTTGAGTTTCTAAGGACTTGTATAATAATAATAATATTTATTACTTGTATTGCGCATTTCCTATAAAATACTCAAATGCGCATTACAATCCTTACATTCATCATATAAATAATCGAAATCTATAGGTACTAGACAAAGTTACAAATGTTATATATATAATAAAAAGACAATAATAATTCCAATAATTCATAATTTAAAAAAATTCCTAATTAAATATAAAATTCCTAATTAGGGTGACTTAAAATAACTAACTAAAGGCCTTACGGAATAAAAATGTCTTACTATTACACGTTTAAAAGTTGTTCCATAAAATTGGGGCCGCAACCATGAAGGCTCGGTCACCCATGGTTTTCTTGGTCTCAACCTGTGATCTAGATAAAAGGACACCACTATCGTTGCGGCGTAAACTGTAATGTGATTACGGTAAAACAGAAACTAAATCCTGAAGGTACTTAGGTGCTAAACCAACCCTGTAGAATTTTGAAAGTTTTTAAGAAAATCTTAAATTCTATGCACATGCGCACAGGTAACCAATTTCGGAGCCGGCCTGTACCGCTCGAAAGGAGCCACCGCATTGGCTTACCCAACAATACAAAACACCCAAACCTTTTGAACGTGCAGTACAAAAACAATAGAGCTACAGTATAATGGTGCAATCAGACAGGTTATGGACTGAGCCGACCTGTACCGCTCGAAACGAGCCACCGTATTGGCTTACCCAACAATACAAAACACCCAAACCTTTAGAACGTGCAGTACAAAAACAATAGAGCTACAGTATAATGGTGCAATCAGAATACAGGTTATGGACTGAGCCGACCTGTGCCGCTCGAAACGAGCCACCGTATTGGCTTACCCAACAATACAAAACACCCAAACCTTTAGAACGTGCAGTACAAAACAATAGAGCTACAGTATAATGGTGCAATCAGAATACAGGTTATGGACTGAGCCGACCTGTACCGCTCGAAACGAGCCACCGTATTGGCTTACCCAACAATACAAAACACCCAAACCTTTAGAACGTGCAGTACAAAACAATAGAGCTACAGTATAATGTGCAGTTTCGAGCGGTACTGTATTACTCAAAGTTGTAACTTGCGGATCTGATAGTCCGGAAGACCGTAAAGATCGTATAAAAAATTAGTTAGCAGTGATAAGTACTGCTCAGTCTCAATCAGAATGAATGTTGTCCAAATTAAAACAGACGAAAAAATGGAGGGAAAACGAGAACAAAACAAGGCTAGAGGGTTGGGAGCAAGGATTATTTTTAGCTTGTTAATTTCTGATAAAGACGTTCGTTGCTGTTTCGCCTTATATATATGAATGTTTTTCACTTTAAACACCTGAAGTTTTTCGGTACGTCTAAACTGATACGTTTCGTGTAGTTGATTAATGTTTCATTACAAAAAATAGCTAGCAGCACTTCAATGAGCCTATATTTGGTATCTCCTTCAACACTGACCTTTTTAATTTAAATGTTGTTAGTATACGGGGCTTTCAGATGAAATGGGTCGATAGCTATGATCTGTCACTTCTAATCAGCTGCGGTTCGATACTCAGGTGACTCTCGGTGAAGGCATGATATGACACATTCCCGGTGGCCATATTAATATTATTAATATTATTCAAATGACCAAAGATGTCTGAAGCTATTAATAGATGATAAAACAGTTTAATGTTTTTTTACTAAATGATTTGGAAATCGAGTATTTTGGAAAGTATAAGAAGGCATATCAGTTTCATTTGAATTTATTTTCATTTCATTTTCATGTCCGCCGTACTGTATATAGAAACCGAATGTTTAACCAAGCTGGCAAGTAACTCATAGACGGAAATTCCTACCGTTTCTCGTTTCTCTTAACCGGATGAGAAAACTGATTGTCTGTTCGATAAGGCAACGACTCAGTGTTAACTTCATTGCCATCTACATATAATTGTCATCTATGCTTTATTACTGCTTTATAAAGAATGATGGACCGTATATTTGCTCCTTCTCACTTCATTTGCTGTCCTTCGTCGTTAACATTACCACTTGAGCGAATACTGACGTATTACATCTGAATCTCTAGCTAAAATCACCTCTGGAACACATTTTTCTGATCAACAAATATTTCTAAGGCGACAGAAAAACGTGGAATCCAAACGGTGCAACTTCGTAAATGTAACACGTCAAGTGTAAAGCTAATAAAATCCTATTTTTGCTGATTGTTTACCTAATCTTAGTTCCTCATAGTAGACTGTTTATCTTACGATGGTTTTATTCTAACCTAACGGGAATATATTTAGAGTACACCTGGCTTGTTTCACTAGTTTCATGTCCCGCCTGCTCTTATAACTGAACATTTCTTCCGTTATATTCGAGATATTTTTGTCACACGTACAGTGATTTATCGTCTTCATTTCTTGGTTGTAGTCGAGTAATTTTGCTGTTGTTTTAAAATAATCGAGTAATGGGTTAACGATCATCAGAACTCGCTTACATTAGGATATAGAATGGTGGATTAACTATATTAAAACCCTAGTTCAGCTAAATAAAACCTCACAAATACAAAAAAATAACACTTTGTGTGCGAGCTAAAAAACAGTCATTTATAGATTGCTACCAGTTGCTAATGTTGTTATTTAATAGTTGTATTCATGTCTCCTCTAACTCAATTTCCTTTCACAAGCCGACTCGTACATAGTTTTTGTTTTTGCTTCTCCCGGCATGGGGTTCTCTTTTAATCTCAAATAAAGACAATCCCACCTACCGCAAATGCCTGACAGGACTTCAAGACTTTCCTGTGAAGAACAGAGCTCGTGCGAGTTCATAGTTTTGCGACTGTTCACGGCTGGCCCTCGGCTATCGCAACTATGTGCGGTGACTCACAAAGGAGTTTATCAAAACTTATAATCAATTATCGGAACGGCAGTCTGTTGTTAAAAGTGAAATATTCGACTTCAATCAGCTGCACAGTTGCTATGGTAGTGAGATCACCATAGCGGGTAATATTGCATTACACATTCACCTAGATAGATTGTTTATAACTGTGTTCACAGTAGGTAGGCTGAATTGAATTACGTTATTATATTAATATTTACAATAATAATACGATAAACTAACTGATGCTGGCCGACTGTGCTTAGGAACTCCTGGGACGGTCATTATTTATATTATTGGGGGGGGGGGGGGGGGGGGGTCATAGTTGTTTAGTATTCCGCAGGGGGAGGAAGGTCACATTTTTTGGGCCTACTGTTTTGAAATATAACGGTTATTATTTGAAATTCTCTGACACATCTTTCTTTCTTTCATAAACAGCCTCATAAATTGAACATTAACAAATATCGGTACCAAAGTTTTACAAAGTGGAACCCGGCCTGTTTTTTTTTTATACTCAGTTTAGTCAGAAACCGATATGTATTCGTTCGGCTTATACGAGGACGTCTCCCAATAAGTGTCGTCATCATCGGATTCCAAATCATCAAGTCTTTGTCTTCTTTGTTCCTCCTTGTCGTAGCTGACATGACAGTCGTCATGCATTATCACCACAGACATCAGCAGCTTGGCAAGACCTCGAAAGTGCATTATGTTTACACTAGCAGGGACCCGCGAAACTTAGGGATGGACCATTATATTTTTGAGGGGGGGGGGGGGGGGGAAATTGGGCAAATACCCCAAAAAAATTCGAACACAGGATTTGAAAAGAAAAAAAAATCCTGCACAATAAACTGAAACAATAAAATGAAAAAACATTCGTGCAAGCAAACGGGGTGACTAAAACATTCGTGCAGAACTTTCAGTCATACAAAAAAATTCGATCCAGAAATAATTGCCCAACTCTCCCCCCTCCCCCCCAAATATAACGGTCCATCCCTTACATGAAATGAACAAATATGATATAGTAGCATTATGATATAGTAGCATAGTCTAACCGGCTAACCGACTCCTGACACAATGCAATGGCGTGTGTACTAGAGGTGTATTTTGATAAGAAAGGCAATAATATCTTACGGATCTCAGTTAATTTCTCAAACCGATGAACACAATTATACCTATTGTCGAGAAAGTGCCAAAACTGACAGTCACAGGCAGCTCGAGTCATGGATTCGTATGAAGAAAACAAATATGGTCGCCTAAAGAGCATTGATCGAAGCAGAAAAACGGAATAAAAACAATAATCAAAAGCCCAGTTATTTGAATGTCTGGTTGTAGTGAATTTATGGTCTAAAGAGCCAACGATAGTTGGGCGAGGAAACAGTTGGTTTTTATATCTAAGAACACAGGAAACTACAGTGAACAGACATGGACAAAATATCTTGCTCTTAGACACACCAAAGAGTTGTAAGATAAAAAAATTAACAGCCTTTTCCACGGACAACATTTCTAACTGTGTTTGAATACCTGGTCTTACCTCGTTCGGTCGTTTGACTTCGGCCGCTGCGCCTGGCGATAGGACCGGGGCGATAGGTTTTCCCTAAAACATTCCCGGCGTCTCGGCGTAGACTCGATGGCTTGCTCGCCTAGGTTTTCCCTAAAACAGATTCCTGTAAACTCGATGGCATGCTCGCCTAGGTTTTCCATAAAACAGATTCCCGTAAACTCGATGGCTTGCTCGCCCAACTATAAAGTGTATAACTTGAGAAAACTCATTTCTTTTTAACATTATTTCCTCAAATTCAACCAAGACCAAGAGGATTCGTCGTCTTCGTTGGGATACCTGTGGCCATCACTTTCGGACGCGTGCGGTCGCGAGCGTCCTCGCTCGCCTCCATATTAGGATATCGATCGAGGGAGACTGGGAAAGAGCGTTACACACACACACACTTAGCGTATTATTATATAAGATAGGAAAACCATCTTCTATTTGTTTCATAATATGAAATTTGTTCTGGTTGATGAGAAACAAATTTAATTCAAGAGGACAGAGTCTTGAAGATGAACTGAGGAAACGTCGTTGCAAACGAAAAGCCATGCTGGTGTTGTTTACAAAAAGTTGTTGATGATTGGCTAGATTTTGATCACGTGGTCGTCCTGCCTGATTTATATTTTTTTATGTTAAAATAAACTGCTAACTGCACTGTTCACAAAGAAGAAAGTTAAAAACTATTAGACTGCTCGAGAGATGCGTAGTTTTCCGTAAATATCAAGGTTATGGACACCTGTAGTTAAAAAGTATGGAAGGAACGGTTCCGGAAATACCTTGAGTATTCTCTGTCATAAAAACACAGTTTTTAACATGTATTTAAGAGGTCAAAACTGATTACTTCGTGGCGAAACCGTTAGAAATAACATTATCACGCCACTAGAGGAACTAAATAGCTCTACGAATCAATCTATTTACGAAGAGCAGTTACGTAATAATAAGCAATTTATTGCTATAATTTATTGTCGGAGAAAATGAAATTTGAAAACCTTCCTCGCAACCTCCGATGATTCGGCTTGGAGTCCTATAAATCATGTACTAGATAATTAGCATATTAATCCGCCATTTCACAAGAGCCGTTCTATTTTCACAACACACCGATTCAACTTGCATTTTTGTTGCATCTGACTTCACCCTCACCCTTGCTTTTTTTGAGGAAATATGTAAATTTCTATACTTAAAAACAAAGCTATGAATGAAGATCTGAAATTGGTCAACAAAGAGGCAAGCTGGATCCGTCTAGCCGCATGTTGAAGCAGAGAATTAAGTTGTTAAGGTGGATTTCTACTGTCGATTTGTTCTATGTACGTAAAACGTGCGTCAACAAAACGTCCGTAAATCCAATAAGGTACAACTACAGAATACCGCCGCCACTTAACCCCCGCCACTTAACCCCCGCCACTTAACCCCCGCCACTTAACCCCCGCCACTTAACCCCCGCCACTTCGATAGGTCACTTGAACTGAAAGCCCTTATATATTGTGCAAAATTATCTATTTAGCTCGGGTGTATTTAGACTCGTTCTATGAATGATTTGGGGTTGAAATGGTTAGGTTTTTTTATTATTTCAGGGTTAGGTTTTTAGAAGGTTTGTATGAGAATTTGAGAAAATGTATTATTAAAGAACCAAGTGCGGGGTATTCTATAATTAATCCCAATCCAATGGTTCCAATCCAATCAAAATTTATATTATAGACAATCAATAGATCACCTCGAAATTTTCGACGCCATTTTGTTTGGTATGCAAGAATTCCTGGCGCGGTTACTCAGTGCCATGCATACAAACCTTTGTAATTCGGACACGCTTCGTCAAAGCGCTCTGAAGAAAAGTGTAATTACGGCAAGCTAACCTAATCATTCTTCAAGAACCGACAACAGATTAAGCGCTCGGGTAAGCAGACGTTACCTTTTTCTTCGAATTTATGAGTGAAAAATACGTCTGAATAAGCAGGCTAGGTCACATGGCCGCCGTGTGATAAAAGCGAATTGAAAAAAATCTAGAGATTCACTTTCAGATGTTAACATGGTTCCTCCATTTTTTCCGTCGTTTTTCATACACGCATTTTTTGTTGTTCTCTAGGGTCAACATTTGAAGTTTCTATGTCCCAACAATTATAACTTTCCACCTTTGATAATAATAATAATAATGTTGATTATATTTGGCAAAATACATATCAAATTTACAATAATTATAACTAATATATAAAAAGCATGCTATTACAAAAATACATAAACATCAAGTAGTAAAAACCGGCTAACTGAAATTACGAATATAATATTATACACAAAATATAAAAAGCTATATAATTCATAACTAAGTTATATTTCAAAATGATTCTGTCAAAATAGTTGCCTTTAAAACGCTCTGTATTAACACTAGGGCACCTGACGGATTATTGCTTGCGAAGGCGCTTGGAGGATTACTTTAAAACTGGTAGAAGTCTTAAGTGGGCCATTATCCGAGAATTGCTTGTCTTCTTAAAAATAGATATATCACTTTTTCTAACAAGTAGTAAATACATATTAACTTCTCTGACGTATATCTACGCTTGAAACATCTAGTTAGAAAACACTGAACTGTTGACGTGTATTATTCGATAGCGTCCTTGATTGACTTGATCGTTCTGGACTGATTCAGAACCTAATGGAGGCCGTGATTATATCACAGCTGCATTGCTAGCTTCCCCATCAAATTCTGGTACCTTACAGTTGAGACGCAGGACACATTCGAAGAGGTTTTTGTTGACATGAGGCTGCCAATCATTCTACATGACCGAGCAAATCGTCGTAACGGAGCTCGCCGCAGAGTACGAGTTGAACATCAAACAAGAAGGTATCCAAGGGTGCAAGTTTAGAGCGGATATTACCAAGTAAAACAATACGAGAGATTGTGTCTACTAGAGAACTTAACAGTCATGCGAAGAACGATGGCCTACAACAGCAGAATGATGGGGATGGCTGGGGCACTGGGAAAGGTTTCCCTCCTGGGATGGCAATATTGATGCAATGACACATCAGCACTATGATTGCTTAGTACGTAATGATTCGCGTACGAACTATAGGAAAATACAACAGACTGCGGCAATGAGTATGTCCTCTCGCACGATGTTGTTTGAATGTGTCTTAAGTGCTGTCTGAGATGTCGTCAGTCAAAGTTACAAACAGAAAATAAAGGAAAATGTATGTTGTTGGTTATTTACTTAAAGAAAACACCATCCAACCAATAGGAAAGGGGGAAGACAAGATATTTGAATCACAAACTATGAATGTGAGAACTTTAATTCCTCACGGTTGATTTTCATTGAAATCAAACCATAGTTAGTTTCATCAAAACTAAATTAAAACTTCAAAAGTTATCTAATGAAAGTGCGTTAGTTCTATGGCGGGTCGTCTTTTGATTTATGAGTATCAACCAATGAATTTACGAGAAAGAAGATTTGAAAAATAACACCTTTTTCGGCATTCCTTGCCGTTCAGTGCTATCGTTCTTAGCCGGAGCCGTTGCTTAATAGTTTTATCCATTTTCGATCAGTAGGGTAAGTAATTATTGGCCACAAACTAGCCAATCATAGCTCACGCAGTAGCTGAGTTTGACCATTTCTTTTAGCACTTTTTTGTTTTCCATGCAGTGGCTGACATATTCAAAATACTTCAGGTTCAATTTATCCAACCTAGTTTATTTTTTTCAACCTAGTTTATTTTTGTCCAACCTAGTTTATTTTTGTCCAACCCAGTTAATTTTTGTCCAACCTAGTTTATTTTCGGCAAATCTATTTCTCGGAACCGATGGAACCAATAGAACCGGCTCTAAACTGTTCAAAACTGTTAAAATGACCTCCAATACCTTTCAGTGAATTATTAGTACCACGTATCGTAGTTGTGAGGATTTGCAAGAAATTGTCGAACATACTATTTTGCGGTAACATAAAAACAAGGGGTCGAAAGAAACACTTATATCACAGAAAAAAATATGTCTTTGAATTCAGTTTCGTGTTTTCTATTCTTCAATATCTGGAAATATCTGGTCGAAAAAATCTCAAAGATCGGCTATAAACCACCTTACCGCTGAAAAGTGTGCGGAATCTTTATGATGCCAATTCGGCGGTCACAAATACACGCGAGCCACCTTAACGGCATGAAAGAAAAATATAGAACATACTATGTGAAAATGTGGTTCACCGGCGAGTCTCCCACGTATTTCCATTCAAAACTTCGTTCTTTTCTTTCCTTTGTGGAAAAATAGTAAAACATTGTACTTCACTTTAATGTAAGTTTGCTTGAAGGTTTGTGTGAAAAGTATGCATGTTGTTGAGTTGAATAAAATGACGTCACTTCCACTGAAAATCAGCTCTGTTTGGGTAATGGCGGACATGACAACTCAAGATTCGGACTCCAAAAGTACGACTTCCCGTTGTCATATCGAAAAACGGTTTGGATAGGAAACTATATAGCAACTTTACTTTACAAATACGCAAAAATATCACATCTCAAAGTGTGATCGTAGGGGCACTTTAACGTTTTATCGCAATGAGTTTGGATAGGAAACTATATAGCAACTTTACTTTACAAATACGCAAAAATATCACATCTCAAAGTGTGATCGTAGGGGCACTTTAACGTTTTATCGCAATGAGTTTGGATAGGAAACTATATAGCAACTTTACTTTACAAATACGCAAAAATATCACGTCTCAAAGTGTGATCGTAGGGGCACTTTAACGTTTTATCGCAATGAGTTTGGATAGGAAACTATATAGCAACTTTACTTTACAAATACGCAAAAATATCACATCTCAAAGTGTGATCGTAGGGGCACTTTAACGTTTTATCGCAATGAGTTTGGATAGGAAACTATATAGCAACTTTACTTTACAAATACGCAAAAATATCACGTCTCAAAGTGTGATCGTAGGGGCACTTTAACGTTTTATCGCAATGAGTTTGGATAGGAAACTATATAGCAACTTTACTTTACAAATACGCAAAAATATCACGTCTCAAAGTGTGATCGTAGGGGCACTTTAACGTTTTATCGCAATGAGTTTGGATAGGAAACTATATAGCAACTTTACTTTACAAATACGCAAAAATATCACGTCTCAAAGTGTGATCGTAGGGGCACTTTAACGTTTTATCGCAATGGGTTTGGATAGGAAACTATATAGCAACTTTACTTTACAAATACGCAAAAATATCACATCTCAAAGTGTGATCGTAGGGGCACTTTAACGTTTTATCGCAATGAGTTTGGATAGGAAACTATATAGCAACTTTACTTTACAAATACGCAAAAATATCACATCTCAAAGCGTGATCGTAGGGGCACTTTAACGTTTTATCGCAATGAGTTTGGAAGTTTGTTCATACTTTTCCATTGATTGCTGCATTAGAACAGTCGGGAAGGGAAGTGACAGCTGAATTCGAGACGTCTACGGTTCGAGTCCAGTTAAGTGCTGCCCAAAATAATATTTTAGATGTAGTGTGTTCCAGTCTAAACTCCCAGGGATATTATATAATGTATGGATTGATTCAATAATATACATTGGATGTTTGGGATAATTCAGCTGGATTGATGACCGCGGCACATTAAAGAACGAGCTCCTTTGGAGAGGAATCGCTCACTTAATTAATTCATGAAATAACAATATAAACTAACTAAAACCCTACCCTGCACCATAAAAACACCCTAACCGGTCAGTAAACAAGATCGTACCCACCTAGAGCTAGGGTTCTCTAGGAAAACGTCTCCAGAAAATGGTGAAGTAAAAAAAATTGAAAGACTTTCTGGAATTCGAACCCCGCTCCTCCTACTCGTAAGACAAACGTCGCAACCACTACACTAAACAACCATCGTCACTAAATTGCTGTCAAATTTTAAAACCACTGCTAATCTATGTATTTTTAGCCAATCAGAATGAGTAAGCGATTCCTCTCCTAAGGAACTCTGCCGTAAAGATGACCGACCTCTGTGTACTGTTTCAAAGTTTTCACGAGGGTGCAGCCCGAGTGTTTGTAGATCTGGTTAAACACTACGAGTTTTTGGAACGGCTTCAAAAACGTCGATGTGTAGAGTCATGTAATTCAGTTATTCGTATGAGAAAATCGAAGCAAAAGTTATTGTAAACGAGACCGTATCTTCATCAGATTAAGAAACACATTAAACATTCATTACTTTTTTTAATAAGAACTAATACTGTTTGGGACGTCAACGATTTTTCATTACTAGTTGCTTGTAAGCATAATCATGGGATGCCTGCGGGTTTGATTAGGAGATGCCCAATTACGAGAGACCAGCGGGCTTGTTTACGAGATACCAGCGGGCTTGTCTGCGAGATACCAGTGGGCTTAATTACGAGATTCCTGCGCCTGCGGGCTTGTTTACGGGATGCCTGTGGGCTTGTTTACGAGATACCAGCGGGCTTAATTACGAGATGCCTGTGGGCAGTTTTCAGGGAGGCTTGGTTGCGAGATACCAGCGGGTACGATCGTGCGCATTTGATTACGAAATCATGATCCAAGGTTGAAGAACCTCCTCGGAAGAAAATCGAGTCGAAAGCTGTCGCAAGATCAACAAACCAGGTTCTCATACTTCCAGACAGTTTTCCAAGTATAGATCATGAGGTACACCCTGCTTAACTGGTCGCAGGTCGGACTGTTGTCCTTCAATAGTAACAAATTGAGTTATATCTGTAAGATATGACTCGTACCAGGACACGGCTGACTCAAAAGGCCTCCGTTCCAGATGAATGACTGAATTCGAGGGATCTTTATATCCGCTTCTTTAACAGAATAATTTAAACGACGGATCGGCGAGCCGCGAGGCCACCACCTAGGCGCACCAAGAACGAATCAGACCGAGCCAATCCAATCCTCGCACGTCTGTTTTATTTCTAAACAATTTAATATGTTTGCGGTCCGATCAATCGGGCGTGGGTAGTTGCTGTCTCCTGATTGTAGGTCCCCTTTGCATCATCTTAAGATTTTAAGGGGGCTAACTTTGATTTGTTCTTTTCTTCCATTATCTTTACGCTGGCTTTATCTTTCTTTTGCTGTTGCTCAGCACCCTACGAAAAAACGTCAAGCTATGCGACGAGTGTTTTTCTATCCCTTGTTGGGAATTCCAAAAGAAATTCGACCCTATCAAGTCTGAACATGTTCAGCATAACGGAAAGATCCAGTGGATGACAGCTGACAGGACCCCTAATCAGAGGGCAGCCTTTCCCACGCCAAGCTATGGCGAAATAATCGCCGGATCGAACGGTCGAACCTAATGTGGGAATGTACAGGTCCGCAAATGGTCCGCAAGTGATGCCGGCTCGCAAATGATCCCCATTGTAATTGGGATTCCATGCCATTCCACATGCCATTCCACTGGTCGTTGGATTCAATGTTTTAGAAATCAAAATATTCGCATAAAGTTAGTTTTCTTTTTCATACAAACGGTACTTTCTACGGGTGGCTCGTAAGGACGAATTTCTTTTATTTTTCAAATCCTGGGTAAATTCATTCATTTTTAGATGTTTTTTGTGTGTTAATAATCCCGAGCTTTCATAGTTTTTCTCAATCGGGAGTATACTGACTCTAAGTTAAAATTAAAGTTAATAATAAATAACCCGTAGTATGGTGGCTTGTTTGGCCCATTTAAAAATATATTTTTTAACCCGAGTTATTTTTTCAAAAACAAAACAAAATTTGGTATTTCTTGAGAATTGTTTCTTAATCCCGAGTTCCTCAGTAATCCAGAGTTCTTAATTCCGAGTCCTTCGTCGACCGTTCTTATTACCAGAAACTGGTTAGGCTTTTTTTAATCATCTGGTCAATTATTCTGACTCAAATTTGTTTTCATTTCCAGATATCTCATCCTGCTTGTCATGATCAGTATCTCCTATTTACACACAAGGAAACAATTTCAAAGCAATACCAAAGTAATAACAAGCGTATTTGTCAGGAGCGAGCATAATCGCGCCTTGTTCACGAGTGTCAATTACAGACAACGCGAAGGCTGTCAAAATTGGACATGTCGCTGACGACATACGATTTTTATGGACAGGTGTGATCCGGGAATTATAGGAATGAGTTCGCCCTTTGATTGGACGAAAGCGGACGTCATGGAGATTTTGATGGACATGTTTTAGCAATGGTTAAAAATCATTACGTCATTATTAAAATCTGTTCTTCATTTTTCTTTCATTCATACTTTAGATCCACTATCCAGCGGCAAAAATCCATGCCATTCCATGTTTTTTCACGGGATCATTTGCGGTCCCCATTGGGGATCATTTGCGAAGCGAGATCATTTGCGGTCCATTTTGGGGATAATTTGCGGGCCTGGGATAATTTGCGGGCCGGGATCATTTGCGGATCTGTACAGGAAGCCTACGTTTTAGAAGCAGACGAGTCCATCAAGATAGTAATTCGTGGAAGAAGATTTTACAGTATAAATCGGATCAAATCCTCATCTTGGGTTGGGTCACAAACGGGATAGATTTCATAGTTCGCTTTTCATTAAACTTCAAGAGAGCCGTACTCGACCCCCCTCGACCCTGCTAGGTCAACGAACAATATAGACACTTTTCAACGTGTAAATAAGGCCTTTAGTTAGTTATTTTAAATCACCTTCGGTTATTAGGTTTTAATTAGAAATTAGGAATTTTATATTTAATTAGGAAACATATTTTTTTAATTGTGAATTATTGGAATTATTATTTTGTCTTTTTATTATATATATAACATTTGTAACTTTATCTAGTATCTATATATTTCAATTGTTTATATTTAAATAATGAATGTAAGGATTGTAATGCGCCTTCGTCGAAGCGACTCGGGCGATATCAGTTTTCTCGTGCAATTTAACGTGGAATTACGTCGTCATGCAGGCATGTGATTTTCCTATAGAAGTAAAACGAATCCATGACGAAAATAAGGGCCTGCCGACGACTTCTAAACAACGAGATTTCCAAAGTAAACAATATTAGAGAGGCCAGTGAAAATATAGAGTGGGAAAATAAACCAGAACCAACTGACCTATACTGGAGAAAACGAACGACAAACGAAAGAGGGGAAAAACAAAGAACGAAACCATCAACGCCGCGCAATGAAAACCAAACTGCGGTGGATCGGGGAGCTCAACAAAAATCTAGGGTTTCGACCTCCCAGCAAAATTTGCCATCTTTTCTTCTCAGTCAGCGCCTGAAGACATCCCAGTCACAACACCTAGTAATATCTTCATCGCTGGTGACTCCGTAGTCAAGAATATCGAAGGGTGGAAAATGTCGCGCACTTATAAAGTAAAAGTCCACTCATTCCCCGGGTGTACTACCCAAGATATGTCGGACCATATAAAGTTCCTCCTTCGAAGGAAACCAATTATCAACGTTGGCACAAATAGCATTAGCTCGCCGGGCGTTTCGCCAAGATGGTGTGCTGAGGAAATCGTAGACCTGGCCAACTACATCGCAAAAGAGTCCCCAAGTACAAAAATCAACACTCAGGTTTCATCGTTTGCAATTAATCTGAAATGTTATTGGTTACCCAAACAATAGCCTACCCCCGGCGGGTGAAACAATACAAACCCTAACCCTAAAACAATGGGATTCTTTATCAGTGAAGTCCAATAGGACCTACAGAACAGTAAAGTCTAACCGGAAAAATAACAGAATCAAACAAAATCTTAATCAAATTCTGCAAGCAGAACAAATGGCCCTTTCTTCCGAACTCAAACATCTTGAATGAACATCTCAACCGAAGCGGGCTGCATCTGTCTAAAGAGGGACTCAGCTTTCAATTTCATCGATTGTATTAGAAATAAATAGGTTATTGAGCGATGTGCACCTGATTCACCTTTATATAATACACCAATTGCAACACGTACGTAAAGGCGAGTTCAATAATGACGGTAAGCCCCTAGATTTCTCCTTGAAATTTGGTCGAAGTTTCACTATGGCTGTGCTTAAATAATAACCTTTTGGATCATATTGATGAACCTATTTTTTTTATCAGTACAGCTAAATTGATTGACGTGCTTGCAATAAATTAAACTAAACTAGATTCATCTATTAATAGTAATGAGGTATATATACCAGGATTTGAAACTGAATCGACCTGTTAATGGCATAAACGGGCGGTGGTATATGTTTTTATGTACGACATTCGGGAAGACCTAAACCTCGACCGCTTGACTGTATAACAATGGGCCTTTTGCAGCTAGGCATTCGCGTGATTGTACAGGATTGTACTGGATGGCAAAAATATAATTAACTTCATTTATTTAGAAGCCTTGTACGGTATTATTATTAGCAAAACCTGTTTGTAAATGCTATTTTTCACCTCCAATCGATTGTCGATCTTTCTAAAACAGCGATTCTGACTACACTGACAAGAGACTTCGTAAGTATAGTTTATTGTGGGATAGTCGCCAGACAACTCCGTACTACATAATACAATTAACTAATATAAATTGTATTCCTAACTAATGGGAAACTGCCAGATACGAAAAACGGCTTAAACCACGAAAAAAAACACCCTGGGGTTGTGGCCAAAAAACGTGGGGGAAATGGGAAAACGTACTCCTCGACCTAATGCAGCAACCCGAATTCTCCGAGGGCTAGCTATAGAGAACTAACAATCGACTTACTAAGTCAATACAAAGTAACCGTGCTATAGTCAATAAGATATATAAAATAAATTCGAAACAAAAGTGGAGCTGACTGGCCTAGAATGACTACTTTTCCCGCTCGAAGCATTATATATGCTACAAGCATTATCCATAATGCTATCGTCTCCTCCCCATACCTCTTTACCGTGCCGGCAGAATATCTATTTCTGACTATATCGCTCCTGCGTCGCTCAAACGTCAGAAATTACTTTTTTTTTAAATGGCTTGCTCTCCAGCATCCATGGGAACGTCTTTCCCATGGGGATTACGAGCTCATTCATTCGTTAACGAAGTATTATATCAGCACGTGACAGCAGAAAGCTGTACTAATGTACAACATATTAAATGAAATGTCTCCCAAATATTTAAAAGACCTATTTATATACAGAAATAGTGTCTATAACCTAAGGGATTTGACAGCTTAACCTACCCTACGCTCAATCGTGATATAACGTTTTTTTCTTTATTATAAATTTTTAATTACAATATTTATAATATTTTTATTACCATTCCGTACACGGCTATCATGTAAAACAGTATTTAAATATTAATCTAATATGTAAATATATAAAACTGTATATTACTTATATGTAAATAACTAATGATACTACCGTGTCTAAATAAAGTTTATGTGTGCGTGTATGTAAAACTATGTATGTATGTTTTAAGTAAAATGCGAAAATCTTCAAAACGACACGATGCCTTTTTAAAAATGCTGTTATCATGAGCTTTGTTGGTAATGAGTTTCAATAAAATCGATGGAATGGAAACTACTACAGCAAAAAAAGTTACCGCAAAAGGTTATGTTTGCGAATTTCTTGCAAAACGTCAGGCAACTGAGCACATTGTTTACAAAATACTGCTTCTGACATATAAGGCGCCAAACGGTCTAACTCCACAATATATTAGAGATCTAATTGATGTTCATGTCCCGGCTAGACGTAATCTTCGATCTGCATCTAGTAAACGACTAGTTGTACCATCATATAACTTACGTACTTGCGGTTTCAGGGCATTTTCCTGTGTGGCGCCCTTCCTGTGGAATTCGCTTCCACAAGAAATAAGGCTTGCAACCTCAGTGTCCAGTTTTAAACAGCAGATAAAAACCTATATTTTTAGAAAAGCCTACCGTTAATTACAAATGGCTTCAGAGACATACGGATATGTACAAATGTTAATACACGTTTTCCACCATTGTAAGTTTAGATTTTAATAGTAGCTATAGAATTTTTACATTACATTTTTATTCATTGCAGTAGTTAGTTTAATTCATATTTTGTAAGAGCTTAGTTGTAAGGCGCACATTAATGATTGTAAAGCGCTATTGGGCAATTCTTTGGAAATAGCGCTATATAAGTAAATAATAATAATAATTATTATTATTATAACTGAACACATAAGCCTCGAAGATTCAGGAAGAAGAACTATGTACTCCGCTTCCAATTCTACCCGGTAATTGCTGCCGCAGCGAGCGAGCCTGAAGCAAACGAGCAAGGCAACACTACTAATTTGTGTAGTGGAGCTGTTTTTTTTGGGCGCATTGCCAGGGCAGTGTATTATGGTCGCGCGCAAGGTCACAGGAATAATATGCGCGGACAAACTTGCATTGTGGTTATGCGCAGACACAAAACTCAATACGCGCGGATCATAATGCAATCTGAGCATTTACTGCAGCGAGTGTAAATAAATTGTGATCCTATTTTTACCACAATTTCTTCAGTGCTCCTTATTAGTCTGGTGTTTTGATGTGAAGTTTACTAACCTACAAAATTGAGGGATGTAGCTGTGCTGGGAAGCGTGCAATCCTGTTTTCAGTTTTCCATAAATTTGTCACTCTATAAAAACGAGTCAAAGTCCGTAGGAAAATTTATTCAATGTAAAAGTTTGACAGTTGTGTCTTGGGCATGAAGGTGACATTCACTACTACTGAGATCAGAGGTTCTCTCTTTCTTGCTGCAAAACCACAGACAAAAAACATTAGAAAACCTATTGGACCAGGGTAGGTTCGAGCCGCCACACAAGCTCGATTTATCAGCGGAGAATCGGTTATTTTTCGAGCTCAGTTGAAAACCTATTTTCTATTCATAGACACGCAACACAGAGAAATAAAATAGCAGAAGAACTTATTTCTTTCTGAATACATATTGTATAGAGTATAGAATACATATTGTATAGAGTATAGAATACATATTGTCAGTAATGGGCTCCTGATATTGTATAGTCGTTGGGATGATTTAGGGTTCAGTTTTCCTTTAATACCAAGTCCTCGTGGGAGCCCCCCAAGGGACTAGACTTTCTCCAAGCACGTTTATAAGATACGTAGATTCGTCGCTCGCTGTAGTCGACTTGTGGCAAATCTACTTAGTTAACCGTAGATCAGTTAACAGACAGTTACTTGCCATCGATCTTTTAAATTCAAAGGAGATATATGAACAATTTCACTTATTTGTTCAAATTAATTTTCTTAGGTACGCTTCGCCGCGGAATCGTGAAAAGAACTGAAAGGGCCGCGCGAGAGCAGAATCAACTGGTAAACATAACTAAATTGCGATTATATCGGCAGCATATGCTATTAAATTAATAAGAATTTAAACTCAAAGGTAATAATAAGTGTAAGTTTGTATATGGCTTCACACACACACCATCGTCATCTAAACCGGCTTATTACATCGACTGGGATGTCAAAAGTATGGAGTTGTGATGGTCAATCCTTTCAGTAAGTATCGATTGATTGAACCATTTAATACGGTCCGACTAATTAAAAACGAGCTTCATAAGAACCAAGAAATGTTAACACAACCAGATAGCAATTCACTCGTTAGTACTAACCAAACGGCAACTACTTACGAACGCCCACCAACAGAGCTCGACATGTTGAGTAAGGTACCGATCTCTAAATATACCGAGAAATGTTAATACAACCAGATAGCAATTCACTCATTAATAATAACCAAACAACTACTTACGAATGCACACCAACAGAGCTCGACGTGTTGAGTAAAGTACCGATCTCGCCGAACTACATGCGACTTTTTTCTCCTGTGAAATCCATTTCACGCAGTACAGTTATTAATAGGCTGGTCGTTAAAGTTTACCAAAAGCGAACTGAGAAAGTAAACTTGGGTAAGTTTGATTGTGTTTTGAGCAGCTGTCTGCATTCCAGTATGATTACGTCATGACACCTATTACTCACATGATTTACTCCAAAGGCAACACGAAGGAGTGACGTTAGGAATGAATGTTTTTTTATCACTAACTAACTTTATGACCTGTTGTAGCAATTTAAAGTCTAATTTATGTAGTGGAGAACTATTCAGATGTAATAGCCGCCTGTTTATCAGACACCTCTCATTTCATAGTTAAATTTCCTGGTTTAAAATACCACCATTTATTCATCATCTGACGGTTTAGCAAGCTGGTGTTTTGTCTTGCTCTGTGCGCTGTATATTATATACTGAGTTGAATCATAACCTGCACTTACTTTTTTTTCAAACTGAAAATGCTTTTCAAGATTCTGCAAGAAATGCTACGGTGAAATTTCCTCCGAAATGGACAGCAATGTATTTCATTTTGCTGGTAACTAGAATATTGCGGGAGGCGTCTAACAACCATTGTTCTTGTGGAGAATATTAACGCAATTAATGAAGATTTTGAAACGGAGACCACTTAGATCTGGTCGACATAAAGGGGCACTATCAAAATAAAGGGGAATTTCAACAAAATCGTGCAAAATGATAACATGCTCCTTGTAGATGCAAGACAGCACACTTTAGATGTCTAGTTTACAGATAATGTAAATAGATAATAGTTTACAGATAATGTACACTAGTTATGTTTTCAAAACGTTTCATGAGTTACCCGAAATTATTGTTGTGTATCTTAAACGGTATCCAAAAAAAGTAAATATCTCTTGATCTGTCTTCGTCTTTATTTGGATTTTGTTGCTTTCACCATTGGTGTTGTGAAACACCATTGCATTAAAAACCGGTTACCTTTACAGAGCAGTAAAATGTTAGAGTCCTGATACTATGCAACAAAGCATAAAACTGCTGATCGAAAGTGTGTGTCCATATTCTGGGGATATTTACCGTCGTGAACTTCGTCGGCGCATGCTCTAATGGGAACTAAATACATTCTCCGAGATGCAAGCGACAAACGGCACTAGCAAAACACTGATCTAAAAACACCAGAAAACAAACGTATAAATTCCCATGGTAAAGGCGAGAGAAAGATTGATAAACTCCTTCTTAACAGAGCAGACATTTGAAAGAACTCATAATAAATAACCGTTTTCCAGTGAAACTCATCCATAGATACGACGCTCCAGGTGGGCGAGTTTTTCTCCCAGTCATCTGAATCCGGTGAACCATCACCTTTCATCACTGAAGGTAAAAATGACCAATATCCTGGAATACTGTGTCGTTACATCAAGAAATTATTGGTTGATACGATAAACAAATTAGCTAACAATAGCCTGTCGATGTATATTTCGTTATAACTTTCTGTTCTTTTGTTTACCAATGGCGAGGAACAAATAGCGAGATATTCACCTTCAGAGTAAGATATAGAGGTTATTAGTTCGCTAAGCATCTAATACGGCTGTGTATTATAGCGAGATGAGCCATCGGTAATATTCACCTTCAGAGTAAGATATAGAGGTTATTAGTTCGCTAAGCATCTAATACGGCTGTGTATTATAGCGAGATGAGCCATCGGTAATATTCACCTTCAGAGTAAGATATAGAGGTTATTAGTTCGCTAAGCATCTAATACGGCTGTGTATTATAGCGAGATGAGCCATCGGTAATATTCACCTTCAGAGTAAGATATAGAGGTTATTAGTTGGCTAAGCATCTAATACGGCTGTATATTGTTACGATTCATGCGTATTTTGGCGAGCCTTTAAAATACGGATGAGCCGACTTATTTCCGCGCTTAACCAAAACCCTTGCGAGCGCTCGAGAAATGGGATTACCATGGTGACGGGAAGCCATTTTAACGTAACTATCCGAATTACGGTCTCGTATTTGGTGCGTTGTTGAGAATATTTCGTACGTAAACAGTGGAGTGGAATGGGGGGTAGCCAATCGACGACTAACCATTAGCTGCCCCCATTCTACTCCCCTGTTTACGTACGAAACTTACCGCTTTATCAGTCTTACATTGAAATGATTATGCAACTGTTATCGAAAAAAGAATGTGGAAGGAAAATAAAAACTAACAGAGTAGCAAAACATTAAAAAAGATAGGAAAATACATGCCCGATCACAGGTGGAACCGCACGACGTTCGAGTTTGCGTGCGGGTAGTTAACCTCTCGACCATCTCGCACGTGATGATGTAGTTATAGCAGAAATCTTCGATGGCCGAAGGCGGAGCTTTATGCACATAGAACATCAATAAGAGAGAACAAAAGGGGGTGGGGTGAGATAACAAGTTCTCTTATTGATGTTCAGTGTGTAGAGCTCCGCTATTTCTACATTTGACAATACAAATTATACAATATTATTTCCATCTTCAAAGATGGCTGAACCAATGGAAAATCAACAATTTCCAGTCAACCTGATATAATAACCATACTAAGCGTGAAATGTAGTAATAAGTTTACATATAGAATTCCATAGGACATTATAATAAAAAAATTATAAAAACGTACCACCCCTCAACCGAATGCAAACACATAAGACTCCGAGGGTAGAGCAAGAACACAAAACCTAAGTGTCGGATAATACGAGTACAAATTCAGTAACCTAAGTTTGGATTACTAGGTAGCTGTAGAAAAATAGTGTGATAAAGGCTCTGCCTTTATACCTATACATGCAATGAATATTTAATGCCAAAACGTACATAAAGAAAGACTAATGAATTATTACTTTAAGTAATAAAATACTGCTACGAGCCGTAATGAAGACGCTTTCCAACTGCACGTTATTACGTTGGGAAACGTCTATTACCGTTACATACCTTGTACATGTATTAACGTGAGTAACACGGATTCACCGACAGCGTTACGCATTTGAATACCGCGAATCTGTTCAGTAGGTTTGACTCCTTGCATGTGTATTTTCTTTTTTTGAATTATTCGTAATTGAATTATTTTTGACTTTGTACCCTATTTGTAGTTGACTGAGGAAATAAGAACTCGAATGTTGTCTTCAATTTTTTCAGGCCCGCCTCGCTTGCGGCTCCGAGTCGCCACTGAGATTATCACCATTTTAATTCTCTGAAATGATGCACTTTCAAATATTCGGTCTTGAAATAAGAACACCTAATATCTAAAATCGTATATAAATACAGATTATTGACTTAACAGTAGTCAAGCAGGCTGTGTTTACAATTCTTTGACAAAACAGTACGCTAATGCTACCAACAACCCACCAGAAACGGTCATGGCTAGAAATGCACGGCACTAAAAAAACAGTGCAGTACCGTAATTAATAATCACAAGTACGACACTGCATCTGCATCTGCGTATGTTGCTTGCGCTTATACTTACGACTGTTAAGGACTGGTTCACACTAGTGATGCAAACATAAGCGCAAGCAACATACGCAGATGCAGTACCGTAATTAATAATCACAAGTACGACACTGCATCTGCATCTGCGTATGTTGCTTGCGCTTATACTTACGTCGTTAATATGAACCAGGCTTAAGCGAATTCTCTTGAAAATGTAATTTACGAGAGACGCTGTATTAATCGCGCAGACTGCAGGTCTGAAGCCGATACTAGGCTCACAATGCCTACAACAGCAAAAAAACATAGGTTTTACAGAGAATTGAGCAGTTCGCCCTTGGTCTCGATTTCAAAGCTTTATATAGCGATACTTACTGCACGTCATCCATTGTCATTGATGTGCCAACCAGAGATCCATTGGTTCCTGCATGACACAAATCGGCCTTTTGAATTCATGGTTGGCACATTAGCATAACAATTGTAATGTTTATCAACACGAAGTATCGCAATGGGCTTTTATCGCACGGCGGCCATGTTGAGTCCCAGGAGAATAAAAACCTTTGTTTTCGTCCGGTAAACTCGTTCTGAAACCAACCAGTGCGAGGCTACCGGGGCCAAAACTATTGTTTTATCCAAGATGGCCGAACTGCGATAACAGCCCATAGCCTGTCGCCGGTTCTTCTGTATTTTTTCAGTCAATATATTTTTCGGATTGGGCTACCTGTGACGCGGTCAAAATGGGGCGACTGAAATAATTACAGAAGAGCCGGTAATCAGGCTAAGCTTAGAAATAGCTCAGTTATCAAGCCAGTGACAAACTCAAAATAACTTGCTGCGGATATTTTTCAGTATAATATTACACCGGAAAAAATATTTACTAACTGCGCCAGTTATTGATGACGTTGAGAAACTGATGTTTAGCCGACTGTTAATATATACAAAGACAAGCCTATGGGCGGAGCTCCTGTAATATATGTTATAAAATAACCCAGCAGAAACTCGCGCGCTGATTGGCTGAAAGCCGTATTTATATGAGAGTCCATAGACATGGAAATTCGCTGGCACGCGATTGCCGATTGTGAATGAAATCAAAATGGCAAACGACAAGGAAGAATGTCTTCACCAAATGTTGACTTTCAATATGATTTTAATCAGCAAAACCGACAGATATATTTAACAAAAATACAACGATAAAATTGCTAACCATCCCGGCCGAGATAATTTTATTCGCGGATCCAACAAACAAAAGTCAAAACCACTTTTCGTTTAACTTATTTTGTACGGTAAAACTAAAGACATAAACGGCTTAACAAGTCTAGTTTTTAAACAATAGTGAGGAATCGAGCTAGAGTACAAGAGAGGGGAAAGCAAGGCAACATTTTCTGTTCTGTTTTTTTTTTATCCCAAACCGTAAAAGTACATTTCGTCGGCGACGAAGTCACGAAATAATAAGCCTTCATATAAGCTAAAGGCCACTTGTTATCATTCATCCTGCTTGGTCTTAGTTAATTCAGATAAGGTTTTTAGCTTTTTCCTTGCCGTTTTTTAACAACTACATGAATTTTGCAAACTCACGTGCGACAGTTCAGGTTGATATTATAGGAAAATCACATGCCTGACGAGGTAATTCCACTTGAAATTGCACGAGAAAACCGATATCAGCGACGAGGGCGATATCGGTTTTTCGAGTGCAATTTAACGTGGAATTGCCGAGTCAGGCATGTGATGTTCCTTGAATCGCATAGTCCGATGAATTACTTGAAGATTTAGTACTTTTGTTGCCGATATTTTGCTAAGTTATAAATAGCGCGCGTAGTCTACAGTGGTAATTCCACTCTGAATCACCACTCCGTCTCAGCCAATCAGCGTCTGATTTCGCAAATGCACCGTGCCATTCAGCTTTGGCTATGCGATTCACTGACAACCAAATGAAAACTTGTTGATTTTTTACAGAACAAAATGAGCTTTTCCTCTTACCTTGCACTCTTAGCCTCACCTCATTGGAAGGAAGGTTCCAACGGCTAGATCTTTTCATTGAGTTTGGCGAAAATAAAAGTTCATTCATTGATTCATCAAAACGTTCAACAGGGGATCGGGAATCATGTTTCCTCGTGTATATTCAGCGACAAAAACACCCAGTTCAAGTCCTCTACTCCTTGAATGCCTTTATGCCTTAAATTTCCGGGGGAAATGTCTTGAATTTCGAGTTATTCTCATTTCGGGGAATGTCGAAGAAATGTTTTCAAAATAGAGCCACACACTGACACAGATCGAGCATGCCTTCGTTTCTCTCAGTTCTGCCTTGGGGGATTTCCCGCGCTGTGCAAACTCACCGTTGGTCGATTTCTGACGAATGTTACAGTTAGGAGAATTGATCTTCTGATCCTGCGTGCGTAAGATTTATCTCAGTCTCGTATTTTCCTGTTAGTTATTTTATAAAAGCAATATAACATGCTTTCCATGTCTTTGTTCTCTTATATAAACACTCGGGATATGTTGGGAGAACGCAGAAAAACATATCCCGCGTGTTTATATAAGAGAACAAAGACATGGAAAGCGTGTTATATTGCTTAAATAACGGCTATGGGCGGAGCTCCTGTAATATATTATCACGGCTAGTGAAAAGGGGATAATAGCTTCTGTAATATATGATAACGGCTAGTGAAAAGGGAATAATAGAGGTTAATATATACAAAGGCAAACCTATGGGTGGAGCATCTGTAATATATGATAACGGCTAGTGAAAAAGGAAAAATAGAGGTTAATATATACATAGGCAAAGCTAGTACATAAAAGCACACTGTGGGTGGCGTTTGTAGTTCCTGTATGTATGCAAACTGATCTTGGTTATGCAGTGTTATAAAGTCTGTTTTACCCTGAAAACGCGTCATGCATCCATGCAGTACACACATCTGGGCACACTTTCTCAAAACACTGGACGTGGAAGAAACCATTGTTTTCTAGCAAGGAAATCGGGAAATGCCACGTTCTGCTCAGTGTATAGTAAAAATAATAATGTATAAATTTATATAGCGCTTAAATTATGTAAGATATTCAAAAGCGCTTTACATTAAGTTAAAGGAGAGTAAATATTTGTATGTACTTTGACACATTTCCAATCAGAAAAAGGCTCCTCATTCTCTAGAATTTGGAAAATAATTGTGTGTAACCTTATTTTAAAGGAATTCTTGGATTGTTTTCGTAAATCTACTGGAATTGCATTCCATTTTTTTTTCAATTCGTGAAAATGACTCGTGCTGTTGTTTAACTCTAGAGTATTTGACATGTATCATGTTTCAATATTTGACATGTTTCCTCAGCGGTAATCATGCAACACTTTATAAACCCTTTTTGCCATCCATGCACAATTCCCTCTTTTGCTCTGATGAAGGGATAGCGCTCGAAACGTCAGCTGCTACTCGCTCCCCACCGCGATTAGCATACCTTAATCGACTTTGTTGGTCAGACCAGAAGAAGAAATATCCGAGGGAACGTTAGGGAAGTGTGACTTTCCTTTCGTCGATATGGCGTTCAATGTCCGCCAAAAATCGAACTTTGTATTTTACTTTGTACTTTTGGTATTTATTTAAGCAATAGACCACACATTTCAATGTGTTTACTGGCAAAATAAAGCACGCGGGATGTTGGGAGAACACAAGAAATGCTTGAAAATCACAAGCCGAAGGTGATTTTAAAGCATTTCAAGTGTTCTCCCAACATCCCAAGTGCTTTATTTCGCCAGTAAACACATTGAAATATGTGGTCTATTACTTTTATGATATAACTACGACACAACGCAAGCAGGCGCGCCGATTTCTATGTGTTTACCGGCACACTCAACTGTTTCAGCTCTTCTTGACTGTACTAAAAGCTGGTATGTTAACATGGATCGTAAAATGTTTAACTTGGTCGTATTTTTAGACCTAAAAAAGGCATTCGATACAGTAAATCATGAAATACTCTTACGTAAATTGGAAATCCTTGGAATAACCACAGGCTAACCATCCTCCCATTTTGTGTATTTGTCACTGATGTTTTTATAATCCATCATTTCTTAGCAAATAGGCAATATTCGTATTCTCACAGACGAGCTGGAACGAGCACTCAATGGAGGCTCATGCGGGGGAATCTTTTCTAATGCTAAATAGGTTTTAGCGAATTCCCCCGCACGAGCCTCCATTGAGTGTTCGTTCCAGCTCGTCCGTGAGAATACAAATATTGCCTATTGTGAAATAAAATACCTTTTGACTTGATTCTGTTGAATATGTGTTGATTTAGCGCGCGCTCATAATACAGCTCGGGTTTCCTGTGGCTCAGGAAGCCCGAGCTATATGTAAACAATCCTGAGCCACAGGAAACCCGAGCTGTATTATGAGCGCGCGCTAAATCAACACATATTCAACAGAATCAAGTCAAAAGGTATTTTATTTCACAATTTGCTAAGAAATGATGGATTATTAAAACATCAGTGACAAATACACAAAATGGGAGGATGGTTAGCCTGTGGAATAACTGAAAATGCCTTAAATCTATTGCAATCATATTTAACTGATCGTAAACAAATATGCCAGCTAAATGACTCGGTATCCTCCGAAAGCCGGATAACTTGTGGAATCCCTCAGTGGTCTATCCTTGGCCCTCTCTTCTTCCTCTTATATATTAACGATCTACCGGAATGTCTAAAGCACTCAACATCTCGTATGTTTGCTGATGACACGAATTTAACCGTTTCGGGGGGATCGTTAGAGGAACTTGAGATGGCCATGAATAGTGACCTTAACTATGTAAAGGGTGGCTCCTGGCAAACAAATTGAGTCTCAACGTAGCGAAAACTAAATTTCTGCTGATTGGATCCCACTTTAAACTTAGAAATTAAATCTTGTCAAACAGCCAAAGATTGAAATTGAACAGGTCCAAATTAAACAGGTCTTCAATAGCAGGGTATTAGGTGTTGAGATTGGTCAATATTTGGCCTGGGACAAACATGTTGGTCAAATTGCTAAAAAGGAATAGGAGCTATACGCAGAGTGAGGGACTTTGTAGATAGAGATACCCTTGTTGATATTTACAATGCCCTTATTAACCCCCATTTCAATTACTGTAGTGAGGTATGGGACACCCTCGGTCACGGACACTCCAAACATTTGCAAATATTACAGAATAGATCTGCTCGGATAATATTGAATTTGAAAAACGATGCTCCCCACCTTGAGGCATTAGATGCTCTAGGATGGGAAACACTTGAAACTCAAAGGGCTAAAAATAAGGCGAAACAAATGTACAAAGTCATAAATGGTCAAGCCCCAATTTGCCTTGTGGATCTTTTTAAACAGAAATCTGAGGTCACTGAATACAATCTTAGGGGCTCCAATTCGTCACTGCAGTTACCTTTACCCAAAACCGAAAGTATGAAAAAGAGTTTCTCGTACAGTGGGGCTAAAATATGGAACTCGCTCCATAACGAAATTAGGGACTCCAACTCATTCCCTTCTTCCAAGACTAAAATTGCCGCTCACAAATACCAGCTATAAAAATATTTAATCATTATTACGTAATATTCAAACATTTTATTTTTATCTATATTCATAATATATTTTAATATTTTGTAAATTTTATATTTCTGTCACGCCCCTTGTGTAAATCAGCTGCTGTTGACAGGGCTAGCGTGCTTAAATAAAGTTATACTACCACTACTATACTACTACTACAATAGACCATAGATTTTTGAGTCTATAAGCCAATCAGAGCGCTCGTACTATCTGGGTTATATTATAATCCTAGATATTGCATTTGACTTTCAACTTTGCCTATTGTAAACTGCCACATCCCCAACCTACTCCCCTGGAGAGCCTTTTGGCGTGTATTCCAGGGGAGGGGGGGGGGGCAAGGTAATAATTGAGCCCACAATGTCGATAGTTTGTTGGATTGTGGTTGAATGTCAAATGCGAACAATGCGAACACTTGCATGTCAAATGTGAAAACTTGCATGTCAAATGCGAACACTTGCATGTTAAATGTGAAAACTTGCATGTCAAAATCGAAAATATTTCAAAATGGCATAAGTAGCATATCAAATGTGAAATATTTAATGTCAAATTGGTAAACTAGAATGTAGAAAACTGAAATTCCATTTACAATAGACAAAGTTGAAAGTCACATGCAATATGTAGCCATTACCAAAAGTACAAAGTGAAATACGAAGTTCGATTTTTGGCGTGCATTGGACGCGTTGGCGCCGCGACTTTTGCAAGCTCACACGTCCTCGTTCTTCTTCTCTTTTATTCCGTTATTTAATAACGGCGCTGATGGGTACGAGCCGAAGTGGGGAGGGGACGGGGTGTATGCTGTGCTTGTAGCATTAACAAACTGAAGTACCATACTACTGATAAATGATATGACACATTTAGGGAACAGTTTTGACTGCGAGCCGTCCCCTGAGTACATCGAAATAAAAGGGAAGAATAGGGAGGGAGAGGAGGAACGACCGTCCGTTTTTCTCCTCCTCACCCTTCCATTTTATCTCGCCAGTCCCCGCTCGGATAAGATCCCCACGGAGTCTACGGAGCTGAATACGTAGGGCGCATGCGCGAGCTCACGCGTAAATCGGCGGCAATTCTGCTGTAAATACTATCTCGTGCCAGGCAATAGCTCGTGTTTGGAGAACATTTTATCACAGTGTTTATAAGACTTAAACTATACACTGTTCAAAATATGTTTTTTTCTTAGTTTCTGAAGGAAATTAAATTATCTGAGCATTTGAAGCTTAAGTTTGCTATAAAACATGACGATACTCACAAAAGTTTAACATTTCCGCCATTTTATATATACTCTGCTGTCGCCCTTAGTCCCCGCACGGCAAGAAAAGGAGGAGAGGTCGCAGTTTGACTTAGCTTCCATTTGGTGGAGGGCTCGTAGTTAATAAAAAAATAGAGTAACAAGATATAGTGTAGCTGAAGTAGGTGAGCACGAAATCTTGAGCACCTACGGGATATATTTATATCTTCGAGCACCTACGGGAGGGTTCCGGCGAAGTTAAAGAATTAACATTTCGAGTTACAACTGATATAGTCTAAGTGAAATAGCTTGTATTAGGAGATAACTTGTAGCACATGCAGATAAAAGTGTTCTGTTAGTTAACGATTTTCAATTGTTGTTTTTGTTGTCGTTGGGGAGGAGGAGGGTGGGGAGGGGGTGGGATGGGATGGGATGGGGTGGGGGGACTATCAGCATGAGGGACTACATACATACATACATACGTACACACACACATGGGTTTTATTTGGATCGTGTACAAACGTTGTACATTGATTGTTTGTTCCAAATAACGTTAGTGTTATTTACATTTGACTTTATAACTAGTTTTACAATTTCTATCAGAGATAACTATATATTTAATTATATTATCGGACGTCTCCTCTCTTTTTTTAAAACAATCGTAAACATATTTAGCTGATGCCTTTTGCAGTATTTTTTTGTGGGTTTATCAGTGCGAGAAACAATTGTTTCTCTGTCATTGTCTCGGTGTTTTTTTTGGCAAGTCTAAATGTTGAAAATAAATTTTCTCTTAGCTTATTATAAATTGGGCATTTTATCAAGAAGTGCATTTCGTCTTCGATATCTTTTTGGCATTTTAAACAGATTCGTTCTTCCGTTTTTTTGTATGGCCTTGCGTGTCTTCGTTTTTCATTTGCTAGGTTGTGATTACTAATTCTTAGTCTAGTTAGGGCCGTTCTGTGTTTCAGATTTTTAACTTCTGTAAGGTAATTCTCATACGTATATGTTGTTTTAAATAAGCGGTATGTTCTTAATTTATTTCGCTGTTGGGGTCTTTTCCTATCATCATTATACACTTCGCTTAGCCAGTGTTGGAATTCGTTATCTCTTAGTCTCTGTTTGATGTGCTTAAGCCATACTTTTTGTTGAGTAATATTGTCTTGATCATACATTTCTGATTGGTCTGCACCCCATATTTCACTTCCATAGAGGATTATAGGTTTCAATAATGTATCAAAAAGTGACAAGATTGTAAATTTGAGATTTGTTCTAAAAAAACGTCCCATTTCTTTTCTGAGTTTATAAAGTGCTTTCAGAGCAGTCTTTTTTAACTCTTCTCTGGCTAAGGTGAAGTTACCGTAGGTCCTAAAATGGAGGCCAAGATATTTATAAGTTTTTGCATTTTCTAATTCCTTATCTTTATAGTAAAAGCAGTAATTGTTCATTCTTTTTCCGTTATTGTTAAAAATAAGCACTTTAGTTTTCACGAGGTTCACATCTATTTGAAATTCATTACAAGAGCTCTCTAGTTTGTTAAGTAATTTTGTAAACCAACAGCACTTTTTGACATAATAACTAAGACATCTGCATATAAAAGGCAACTTAGTGGTGCGCCACCGGCTGTGATATCATTATTATTTTCGTCATTTAACGTTTCAGGAAGATCATGAAAATAGAGATTAAACAGGGTGGGGGATAACATGCACCCTTGCTTGACACCTGTATAACATCTAAAGGCGGGTGTTACCTTATTGTCTAGTTTAACTACTGAAAAGTCATGGGAATACATCGAATTAATAATGGAATATATAGAAGCGTCCGTTCACTCCGGTTTTCTTTAATTTGTCAAGCAATTTAGGGACCTTTTATTATTTATGCCAGGGGGTGGGCTGGCAAGAATGAGGGGGGGGGGGGGGCACGATAAATTCAGGACACTCGAGGGGGGGGGGGGGGGGTCATCAGAAAATATGGAAACAAATGTGGGGGTGGGGGCTATTTTACAAATTACATCTAGAGGGGTCATGAGATTTTTCTTTTCCTTGGAAGGGGGTCAAGATGTTTTGTTTAGGCTTATGATGGATCTTGCCAGCCCACCCCCTGGCATAAATAATGAATGGTCCCTTATCTCTTGGAATGCTATCGAATGCTTTTTTGAAATCAACAAAACACGTAAAGAGGAGATTATTTTTCTTTTTAGGTTTACTTTTTACATATTTGTCGATCATTGTTTTTAGGATAAATATATTATCGGTCGTACTAAATCTTTTCCGAAATCCACCTTGTTCGCGTTTCAGAATTCCTTTCTCGTTAAGGTAGTTGTATAATCTTCCGTTTAAAATTGATGTAAACAATTTACCGAGAGAAGACAGAAGCGTGATTCCTCTATAGTTATCCATATTAGATGTGTCTCCTTTTTTGTGTATAGGGACTATGAGTCCCAGTCCCCAGCTTTTCGGGTATTTACCTGAGTTAAGTGTCGCATTGAATAACCGACTTTTTCAGCGGTACTTTTAATTGTTCTTTTCTATATTTCAGTATCTCATTTAGTATATTGTCTTTTCCAGGAGCTTTTTTATATTTTAGCCCGTCGTCTAATGGGCCGGTAACATTTTCATCTTCCTCTGTATTCTCCATTGTACCTGTTGGTTCTTGCTCATTCGTATCTCTCTTCTCGTTTTGCTCTTTAAAGTAATCGTCAAAACATGTTTTTATTCCTATTGATTGGTTTGGCTTTTTCTTCTTTGATAAGTCAAAAAGATGTTTTAGTTGTTTCCAAGTATCCCGGGATTTCGTAAAATCTATATTTTCTAGTTTATTTCTGTAGTGATAGTTTTTCTTCCTCCTGCATAGTTTCCTGAAGGTTTTTCATTGTTTGTAAGCTCCTCTTTAATTCGGGGTTCTGTGGTTCGCGACAAATCTGTTTTCCCAAAGATTAGAGATTTTGCCTTTCGGTTTGGCATTCTAGGTCGAACCACATTTTGTTTTCATCAGAACTTTTTTTTGTATTGCTGTTTGGTACTCATAACTCTGCTTGCTTACTGATATCTTGAAGAATATTCGTAAAATTTCCTACCAGTTTTTCTGTATAATCCGTTTCACCTGTGCAATTTTTAAATATTTCCTCAAATTTGTCCTTCGTATTCTCGCTCTCCAGGAGTGCTGGTATTTTTACTTTGGCTTCTTCCTTCCATATTATATTTATATGTTGCCTTACTTCAAAGTTAACCTCGGTGCTTTGATCTGCTTTATTTTTTATTTTGATTGCGTATGATAATTGGCAGTGATCGGACATATGTGGTTTTAACGGATGTATTTTAAAGTATTGAACATTATCAAGTAGATTTGATTGGCCAATTACGTAGTCCACAACGCTACTTCCATTATACGTAAAACATGTTTTTTTACCTAAGTGACCTCCCATTACTCTTCCGTTAAATATTCTCAGATTATGTGCTGTGCAGAGTTCGATCAGCAATTTCCCTCGTTTGTCTGACGTGCTTTTGTCCTCGGATTGCCTTTTGTATGGTATATGTTTGACTGATAGTCGTCTGGTAAATTTAGAAATTGTCCGTCGTCATTCAAAATAAATTCCTGTATTTCTCCCGTACGGGCATTAAAATCTCCCTGTATAATGATATCGCCTTTCTGTGAGAACTCGAGAATATCGTTATCTACATGTAGCTCGTTCATAAAATCTTCATCGTTGGCTTGTTCATAATTAGTTGGGCTAAAATATACTGTTCCGATATAGATGTCCTGACTATACATCGGCCGGGGCCTTTGGGTTATTATTTCATGTAATGTAAACTGCGATTTTCAATCCAACACCTTGATCTGATGTTTATATGACAAGCAGCGGCCCGGTACCATAACAAAAGTCAATTAACAGTTGATAACTAATGAAACGAATTTAATCAGTTCAGTAAGTCAAAATATATATCAGTCAAAGGGTTAGGGTTAGGGCACGTTATAAACCGCTATTGGCGTAGCAGCGGAAGTTCAGTAAGTATCTCCTGAGGGCGATCTCATTTGCATTGACGTTTCCCCCCCAAAAAAAACGTTTAAAAGGTTGCAAAATTAAATATTTGCTATTAATTTCCAGTTTTACCAATTTCGCTGTCCTTTTTATTGCACAGTTTTATTAAATTTTTAATAAAAACCGTTGTGTGTTATTTTTGGCAATTTTCACTTCTTATTTGTAGAGTTAATGGTATGAAAATATTCTCTTCCATGGCCACCGTCAGGAACGCTTGGCGGGGCTCGATGATACGGTAAGTACTAAGTCAACATTTTCATTTAAACACCCAGTCGAGTCACAAGCCGGTTTTCAGTGTCTTGTTATGAGCAAAATAATGCTTCAAAAATACAGTCTTCAAAATTCAATACTAATCGAACATTACTGTAACACGGCCTCTTTTTATAAACCAGAAGTCGGATATACCGAGTAGATAAACTTTCTGATTTTCGGCCAACCCATAGCTTACAAACTTGAAACATTCCCACCGGCAAAACTATGAATCAATACCTTATAATGATCTTAAAGAGTTGAAGTTAATTTTCCGGCCTTATAGCTAGTTTTGTTATAACATCGTACTATGCCATTAATAAACTTCGCCTATCGGTCAACCCAGTGATTTTAGACGCCGCCCGGACTAACACTCTACATAATTTCGATAATTAGACGGTTAAACCTTCAATTCCGTCTTCTCTGATAAGGACGTTAAACCGTATACGTATAGGACTAAGTCTCAACAGAGGATCGGTAATATAGTAGATTATAGTTACCTCTTATGAACTGATAATTAGTTTTTCGTTTTGCGGACCAGTTCGGGCCATGTTCGCACCATATCGGATATTAAACTATCCGCTATAGTGTGAACAGGCACGGAGAAAAAAACCTAACCGCTACAAAGTATCTCACTTTCACGACCGCAACGGCGCGACATCGCTCCGGCACAAAAATTAAATTACGCCGAAAAAATGCGTTTCATGTGTGAACAGGAGGCCTATCCGTTATGGTTTACGTGCCGGCATAAGACTATGGTGTAAACATTACCTTAGAAGTTTACAATAACGTTGCTTTCAAGACCTTACGACGCATTTGAAACTCCCTTCTTTTCGATTCAATTAAGTTGTGTACTAAATCCTCCCATCCCACCCTCCCCCATTATCGTTTTTCAAACTTTCAGCAATAGTACTGATGCATCAGTGCCAAAATAAAATTATTGGCCGTGAAACTGAATAATTTTTGTCAAAGGCATTTTCATTGCTGTAATAAATGTGATATACAAGGCCAGTTCTGAAGAAGGAGCGTGATTTAGAGGCCATTATTGGCTGCTCTTATCTCATGCAGCAACTCCGATACAAAGAGAGATGAAGTACATGCTGCGGGGTTTTCTGATCACTAACTATACATAGATTCATAGACCTTCGTACTCCCTGCTCACAAAGAAATATATATGTATTTCCAAAACCGTATTGATCAACTAACCAAAAAAAAGACAATCATAAATGAACAATTTACGAACATTATCGGCTAGGAGTTTTGAAGCAAAATGTTTCTTTAAGTGACAACGCGCGATTATGACGTAACAAACGTTTCAGTTCAGTAGGAAAGCGAACGTTACCTCGTAAATGGTGTTCTTCAGTGCTTCGTTCAGTAGTGTAGCTTTATAGAGTAATGACAACTGCTCTTCGGTCTTGAGATAAGTTCTTAATTGTGATGAGTCCGATTTCTAGGTCGGATTCTGGTCAGTAGTCCACGCAATCTGTCAATCTGCTACTGGATCTACGGGTAAAAAGAATAGACGTCAAACCACATATTATTATATTCATTTTAAAAACTATGATCAGATCTAGATACCGGAAGATGGCTGTTTCCACGACTGAAGTTCTTGTTCACTTCCAATATTTCAATTCAATTAGTGCCTGAAATATCATTCAAATTTTACGACAACCCATGCGCATGATTCAAATTAATATGCCCTTCGGCAAATGACGCTTTCAAATTGCCAATACCGTCTACGTTTTTACAAGGTTTCTAAATAATGGTTTACCAATTTTCTATTCGTGCCATCAGCGGTTAATAAACGTCTATGTGGTGCATTATTGTTCACTGATTGGCTAGTCAGTGACAATAACATCTTACGTTAAGAGACCACGCATATGGCTAGGGTATACTCTGTTCACTAGGGAAATGCATCGAATTCAATAGAACATATCAATGAAATGTTATTTAAGTTAAAAATCCAAGCGAAGTTTGAAAACCAATTTCAAACTCTGTAAAATTAAGAATGAAGATAATTTAATCGAAGAGCACTCGTCGAATTACGTCGTTTTATTATCAACACAGCTGTAATAGTATACCTTGGGTCGGTATGGATTTTTTAAACATAAAAACAAAACTAATTAAACCTGGTATCAAACCTATAGATTTTATTAGGTCGTGTTCAAATTTGGTGCCCGGCTACGGCGCCTGGTGGGCACCTGTGTGAACACGGCTTTACGTTAGTGACCGTGCCACAAGGTACCGACCTTGTACTCCAACGCATCCTCGCTCTACAATTACCAATAATCAGTAAATGGCAAGCACGCTTGAAATACCGATTATTGGTAATACTACGACAAATCCTAACCCGAACCATAAACCGAACCCTAACCATCGGACGAGTTCGCGGGTAAACGACGGGTTCTCACTCACTAGAGCTAGGGTTCACAGGTAACAAGAAGAGATCGTAAACGAGAGAAAAAAATTGTTTGAGCGCTCCTACTCGGGCTTGAACTCGTAATCGTTTGCGTGTTGTGCTAAGCGCGTCTACCGCCGTTCGGATTTGGACAATTGTTTATCTTTATCCTTGACTGGTTTTAAGAATGTTATTGTTTAATTTGTGTTCCAGAATTAGCGATTATTGATAATTGAAGAGCAAAAGCCAATTACTGATTATTGGTAATTCTAGAACGAGGATATGTTGTGTACTCAGGACGCAGGACGTCCCGACCTTGTACTCAGGTCCCGACCTTGTACTCAAGTCCCGACCTTGTACTCAGGTCCCGACCTTGTACTCAGGTCCCGACCTTGCTGTTTATCCATCCTAAGAAAACTGAGTACGTTCTATTTGGAACTCTCCAAAAACGTAATCAGACAAAGGCAGGAGGGGTTATTGAGGAAGTATGCCTTGGAAATAAAGTGTTGTCACGTGTGCCACATTATAAATACTTAGGTTTTTATCTAGATCAGTCTCTTACATTTAAGGAACATACGAACAAATTACGGTGTAAGGTATTAAGTCAGTTAGGAGTCTTGAGTAGAATCAGAAATAATTTGACTGTTGATGCGGCAGAACGAGTCTACAAGTCTATGATCCTACCAAAGTTAGACTACTGTGACATTGTGTGGAAAAATCTTTCTAGCACTAGACTCAATCAGATGGAGCGCCTGCAAACGCGTGCAGCAAGAACTAACTTAAATCAAATAATTCACATGACTCTGGTTCGCACATATTTTGTATCTTTCGTAGTCAGTTCATAACTCGTAAGGAATACAAGCTGTCAGGGTGAGTCACATAAACCTTTAATTTATTGATCTTTTGTTACATATTTAGTCACCTCAATACTCAGTACAGGCTGTGTAATTATCATTTTAGATTTTGTATTAATTTGTATCTATCTCTTAGTTTAGGTCTTATTCTAATATCTGTGAATAAATGGCAATATTACCAAACCTGTGTGTTACATTTTGAAGTGGCGGGGTATTCGATAGTTATACCTCCGCGGTCACTTTAAAGTGCCCCAGAGCGTCCATCTGTTATATATTCTTGATGCAGCGTTTTCACAGACCGGGTTAGTTTTAGATTTTATTTTCCCGGGAAATTATGCGTTTTCGATTTAGTAAATGAAATTTGGGGTAATGGCGGCCAAGTAACGAGCGTCATCAGGAGCGCATAACGAGCGTCCATCCCACATACTGGGCCTATGTCCACAGCATTTTTACAACAAGGTTACTTGAACGGTTTCCCGCTATTGTGGAGTTTCAATTATTTCTAAGGGAATCAAATCACAAAAGAGTAGCATCCATGTTGTTTAGTATAACAAAAGTAGCTAATGAGGCATCTTTTGTTCCGCCACGATGCAACCATTAATTGGCGGTGAAAATAATCTAAAAATAGCCCAACTTGTAAAAACGCTGTGACAACTATATAGGAGATATGGACGCTCCTTATATGGGCTCCTGGTGTCATTCATTGTGATACCCTAATTTAGGAGCTCATTCAAGTCCTTGTTTCCCACAATGCATTCCGATTTGAATTTTATTTCCATACTAAATTTCGCGGGAATTATCTATCCATGTGCAAAGTTGTATTGTATTTTTTGCATTATCAAGTTATTTTCTCCCGTTAAATATCGTGCTTGTCGTTCAGTTTTTCAATGGTTTTAGCGAGAAATAGATGAATATAAATTAAAACACTCGGCTTGTGACAAGATAGCGGAAACCGAACTCGCGGAAACGCATTCTAAAAATAACCCGATCTGTAAAAACGTGTCCATCATAGACCTAATATGGGAGATGGACGCTCCGGGTAAATACCTAAAAGCCCATTTTTACTCGGGCTGCCTGTGGCAGCGCCGAGTCTTAAAATGCAAGTGGTTATTATTTTTTTATTTTTTATTTCATGTCAGACGGCTTCTGCGCATGCGTTAAAGGTCAAATTCCAACCAATCAGATTGCACTATGCTGGTCACGCAAACAAAGGTTAGATTTCCTCAGGCGCGCTCAGATAAGAAAGCTCAAAGCTCTCAGACGAGGCGAGACAAGGAGATATCAATTTCAAATAGTCATTGTCAGAAATCTATTCCATCGTGGGTGGGCAATGATGCAATACAACCTAAATTTGGGTCAGGTCCATGTTTTACGACAGAATAACCAGAGTCTTTCTACTGGATTCGGAGAGCTCGAGACATTATACAAGTCTGCTAATATGGGGAAAACTGAAACAAAAAATGAACTTTGACGGCAGAAACCCTCATATTTGAGCCAAGCGGAATATTTACATGATCCGCTAAGATTTTTACAAATCTAATTAGTTAAGCAGATGTACGCAGTGTATGCCAACTGAAATGCTGTGCTCGTTTTGTGGTTACGGCTCAGTGGGGCAACTACCCGAACAAGAAGCATGAACTGCCAGCAAAGAGAGAGGAAAACTGAAAGAGGAAATCCTTGTGAGAAATCGACGTACATATGAAGCTATATACGTTATCATCGACTATATGGGAGTCAAACATCGAGCTGCTATGAAACCGCTTGTGACAGTTTGTTTACGCACTTTCATGACAAACGAACGTTTCTACTTTCGACACAACGGTCGCTAAACTGTACGAAATCTCCAAGGATATATCCCTAATGTCCAAACTAAAGGGAAAAACTGAAAGAGGAAATCATTGTGACCAATCGACATAAATATGAAGCTCCAGAAGTAATTATTGAATACATGAGAACCCATAGAGAAAACCGATAATAATGAACACGGTATTAGTTTCACCGACATTTGTGGCGTAACTGAACTCGCACTACAGCATAGCTTGAAATACTGTACGAAAACTCCCGTTTAAAAATTTCCTGATGCCGAAAGGACCGTAGCATTTAAACAAGATATCCTTCTGACCAATCGACATACATATTAAGCTGTGAAAGTATGTTTCCATTCCATAACAGCCGTTCCATTCCATAGTGCAAACTAGTAAACTGCCACTAGTAAATTGACCTTGCGAGTACTGAACTTTCTAGCGTCAAATGCATGTGTTACGTTTCCAAACTTTAGGACAAGAAATCTTCCATAGAATGTTCTATTTTATTTACAGCTGAGAACTGTATTATTAAACATAAGAAATAAAACAATGGTGCCATTTGAAGAATTATATCATGTCAAAAGTGCAAACGAAGAAATATATATCTACGGACGCGAGCACCTCGATCGTTTCACTTTGGTCAAACTCGGACTGTTTACGACTGGAACGGAAAAACAAAAAGTAAAACCTACTAAGTTACTAGGTCTGAACAGTACTAATTTATTAACTAGCTGCGAGTTGCTGACAGATATCTCAAGACTCTAGCTAGCTGCACGATAGTAGTCTGAACATACATACACACATGAATAAGTCAGTGTTTTCAATAAAAGATCAACTACTTTAATTTACATACGAGAAAACAAAAATATTAAATTACATACATGTATATATATACTAGGGGAGCAGAGAATGAAAGTCACCGCGCTACCGGCCACTCCTAAAGACTGCTAATAATTCTTCCCTTTGGTTATTACTAAGAGGATTTCAAATGAAAGTGTATTTCATCTTCAATCTCATGTGGCCCGAGTGAAAGCCCAGATGGGCTCTTGTTTATCTTTAATATCGACTCTACATCAAATGAATAGTGTATTATTATTCCGCCTAGCACATTGTCATTAAAGTGCCTATCACCCTTTTGCAATTTTGATAGCTTATGAACCTCCGAAAGGTTTTCAGTACTTCTGTGAAGAAAGTTTTGGTTTAAAGTAAATACTTTATGTTCTACGCTTGTTTGAAATCGTGTAAACGTGACCTTTCCTGACCCATGACCGCGTAAGTAAAAGCCTGGGTGGAAACCTGGGTAGACGTCATCTTGACGTCATATAATTAATTCGGCTTTGCAATCATTCGAAGAAATACTTAATATGTTGACTAAAATGACTTTTTTCTTTACTAACAACTCGAAAACTGTGTATATTTTCTATGCATCGATGTTGTTGTGATAAAAAGGCGCCATGGAGAATAATGCATTAATGAGATGACGTCTACCCAGGTTTCGACCCAGGCTTTTACTTACGCGGTCATGGGTCAGGAAAGGTCACATTTACACGATTTCAAACAAGCGTAGAACATAAAGTATTCACTTTAAACCAAAACTTTCTTCACAGAAGTACTCAAAACCTTTCGGAGGTTCATAAGCTATCAAAATTGCAAAAGGGTGATAGGCACTTTAATGAGGTATGGGATGCAACTCCGACCTTCCCCAAACCCTTAACTTTGTCCAAGCGCTATCTATATATCACCATTGGTAATTAAACCAGTTAATTGTTAGATTACTCTAGTCACAAGGTGCTATTAATGGGAACCACATCCACGTTAACTGAGATGTAAAAAACATGGAGCAATTTCGGAAAAAGGTAGTGCTATTACAAACTAAACCACAACTGAAAAAAACATGATTAATGTACCGAAAAACAGCAAGGATGGAGTCCCCGATCAGGAAAAAGCAACTTCCAACGCCCGAAAACGGAACGTCCAGAGGCAGCTCAGTTATTGAGGTAGCCCATATGAGTTACTTGCCCTGATCTGAGAGCATTTTCCTAATAACCATAGTCGGACCGACAAGCATACTTCTCTTGAACAAGCCACACAAGTATAATACTGATTTCTTTAATACCCGCATATGCATTATATTTTAGCTGCACAGGCATAATTCTCCTGGCCACATAAGCTTTCTCTTAGCCACACAGGCATTCTATTAGCCACACAGGCATTCTTCTATTCGCAGAGGCACAAAACGTTTTTAAAAGCTGCACAGGCATTTTTCTAACCGTCCATCTGCATACACAATTCATTTTGGCCACACAGGCATTTCTTTAGCCCCACAGGCATTTCTTAGCCCCACAGGCATTTCTTAGCCCCACAGGCATTTCTTTAGCGCCACAGGCATTCAGCCACACAGGCATTATTTTAGACACACAAAACTCAAAAGATAATTATAACCTAACACGCATTCTCATGTCGGCGTGCATATGAGTCACATTGAGCTAAAATAAAATAATAAATGAACATGTATATAATTCTACTAGCTAAAACTAAGCTACAAAAGTCGTTATAGAAACTACCTTACAATTAATAATGGATGTTCTAGCAGCAGATATGCAGTTTGAGAGCAGGACAAAAATTTCCCGGATACACCCGCCATCGGTACCGCAATATAGAAACACGTGGCAATCGCGAAGAAGCTTAATTTAAACTACAACCAAAAAGTAAAAAATCCGCACAACAACCGAACTGCGAGGTGAACAGCATAAACCATAGACTTTCTCCAAGTCCTTCTTAGCCCCCCGCCTCTCGCTTCGATTGTCGCTTTTTGACCCAGTAATCACTTAACCAGTGACTCAACGAGTTCGACTTGGAGCAAGTCTACATAAACCACCGAACTTATAACAGGAAAAATAACTCAGTAATCCGAATACAAACTAATAGGAGCTCTCACAACGCCCCCGTAAAGGAACGAGCACATGCCATACAATTACGCTACCTCATGAGTACTAGTCATTCAAAATTGCGGCTGGGCTGCCTTGGCCGTAACATTAGAGAGCCTTAGTTCAAGAACTGTTGAAGAACCGTGGCCATCATAGGCTTCAGTTGTTTTTCCCCCTCATACTTCTTCGAGAGCCAGCAAGCTAGCCGGAGTTGATGCTGGACGAGACGCAGAACTACCTGTTCGTCTTCTGGTTTCTTGCAAACAACACCTATAGAGAGCATTGTTTTTCCTTTTATACTCTCATTAATTAATTCCCAAGACGTAATTTACATATTCAAATTGACTTTGAATAGGAGAATTGTAAGGTATTTCTTGATTTGAGCCATTACATCTGAGTTATAGAAGTTTCTATTTCCAATATGATAATTATTTGATATCATAGGAGGCGTCATTTATTATACAAAAACATACTGGCAAAGTTTCATACACATCCATGCTATATCTGGGCTTATATAAGTAATTTTACCAACTGTTTTGCATAAATCACAAATAGTGGAGAAAGAAATGACAGTAAACTGATCCTATGACATCAAATAATTACCATAATATTTTCGAAATATAAATTGGTTTTATCAAATTAATTTGATCGAAAGTAAGCCTCCAACCTTTAACTTCTGATAAAATAAAGGTAAAATATCAAACATATGTATAAGAGCTAACACTCGTAATTAAGGATTTCTAATCGACTGATTTCAATGAAACACTTGCATCACTAGCAGAGGGTTTGAGCCGACTGGCGTTTCCGTAATTAGAAGGATTTTTAAATAATGAAATGTGCCATTGTTAGTCCTTTAATATGTTAGAACGCGATACAATAAATAGTATGCCATATACAGGATATTAGGAAATGAAGCGTTGGAGAGTAATCTGTAGCAGAGGTGATAAAGGGTCATAAGAACTTTTTAATTTTTCTCATTCGGTACTTCATGATATGCAAATGAATAAAATGCGAGTGATTAAAGAGATGTTCACACCCAACAATGCATGAGTTGTGAAGGACAGTTTCATTCGAACTCGAGAACGTGATTAAAACGAGACCCGGCCAATCCACACATCGAATTGGAATTGGTTATTCGATTCAACAACATTGATTTGTTGGGGTATTCCTCTTTTGAATATTACAAAAATCAACCTAGCACTCGCAGTTCCCCAAAACGCGAACTTAAACTGAAGAAACACTGGTTCCAGCACTGCCGCAAATTCAATGTTTTAGGGTCTAAAAGCTTTTGTCATATATTTGAGATCTTTCTTGGCACGAAAAGTACTGAACTATTAAAGCTAACAAGTGCCATGACAATAGATGATTATTGTCAGAGATACACTATAACTTGCATGGTGATTTGTTTTACGTTTAATTCTGGTTTGGAATTTAAAGTAATAGCTTTGAAAACTCTGAATTTCTAACGGGACCTGAAACAACCATAGGGCTGTTCAAAGCCAGGACCCGGCTAATCCATAGGTCGAATTGGAATTTAGCGTGTTGGTGTTTAAGGAGGGAGGAAAACCGTAGGACCCGGAGAAAAACCCTCGGAGCAAGGGCGAGATACCAACAAACTCAACTCACATATGGGGCCGCATCCGGGGTCGAACCTGGGCCACAGAGGCGAGAGGCGAAGCGCTTAACCACTGCGCCACCCCAGCTCTCAGAATTGTGATATTTCGAACAAAAGGATTGGACTGACAAGTTTGATTATAAAAATACCATTCTGTCTACTTGATACTTGCCGTAGTTTTAGTCACTTTTCATCATACACGATAATGTATCCGATTGCTCCGTTTGAGTCGAATAGAATTACTGTGGTATTGATGTACATCTCGGAAACTTCATTAAAAATAAATGTATTAAATTTTGATTACTTTTTTCCTTTCAGTAGTAGCTAAAATCATGTTAATGAAAGTTGTTGGGTTTATTGAAGTCGCAGCAGGATTCTGCCTGTCTGGAGCCAGCCCAGTCAGAGATCCCTGCAGGCCCGCTGTGTGCATTTGGTTCTATTCTTGTCCAAATTAGTATGCATGATCTTCAGTCTCAATAAAACACTGCAGTTTAGAAAGCAAAGCGACTGCAATGAAAACTAACAAATACTCCAAATGTGTACTCAATGCAAAGTTAAGGATAAAAGCTTTAATGATTAATATAAGAGCGTATTATAACAACGAAAACGTTTTGTTAAGTATAGAAAGGATTGAAATCGTCGAATCACGATTTAAAAGTATCATTTTGATGTTTCTGTTCTTACTACTCTTACTATACATTAATCTAAAATGTTACAGTTCAAACTGTGAACAAACGGAAATGCTTCCGAATTCTCTTGTTTGGAAATAAACGTAAGATTGATTTCAAGTAGTTGAATTTCCCTCGTCTTCTTCCTATAATCGTACATGTTTTTAGCACAGCAAACAGGAAACACTAACCTACCATTAACTGGAAAAGAAGGGTCGGTAAGTTGTAGCTGAGGTAATGGTATGCGACCATAGCACACACGGTGCTATATATCTGCTGTTTTTCCCTGATTCGTTGCTTTTTATCACCAACCGTTTACACTATCTACCAAGTTTGATAAATGAAAAAATGAAATATAACCTAATTGGTGAACTGTGAACGGAAAGGAAATAGCAAAAACACACGCATCACCGACCCCCTCTGACGTCAGCATTTCTACCAGCCAATTGTAGCTCAGAATCAGTCATGCTATAAAAAAACTATTCGTTAATAAAAAATGAATTATATATTATTATTTAGGCAATATATCAAATTAGTAAAAATATATGATTTCTTCCTTTTGCAAAATGAAGTATTTGCTTTTGTTTTGTCCCTCAGGCTTATGCAAAACTGAGTTAATAAAGCTTTATATAAGATTTTAAAATACGAAAAACTCCATTAAAAAATGATCAATATTATTTTAAGAGGCCGTGGAGTTGTTAAAACTGCGGCAGACCGTCAAAGTTATTACTGCTCACTCGCTCACTAAACTGAGTCAGAAGCTAGCTGACAAGCAGCGACCAAAATGTTAATTACACAGTAGATACCTGTAACTAGAATCAGTCAGAGGATTTTAATGTGGTTCAATTGATAAAGGTATTTCCTCAGTTCTTTGCATCGGGAAAATATCCAATCAGCGTTCTAGTAAGGACGGATCCCATAACTCGGTAGAAAAACAGAAAAGGAAAGTAACTAACAAGTCATGAACTATAGTTAGTTGGATGTTCATTTTATTTTAGTATACGTATCTTAAATACTCAGAGGAGATGTTTTGCGCTCAGGATGTAAAACAATGTACTCTGATGTGTAGCTCGAGCGTAAGGTAATTTCATAACATTTTTGGAAAAGCAGTTTATACAAAAATACTATATATAAAAAAACTAGCTGGTGTAGGACTTTGCGAAGCTCATGCAGCTCCAGCAGTTTGCACTATTTATAACTCGTTTTGCGAATTCTTAATTGCAGCAATTATGGAGGATGTTTCTAGCTGGTCGGAAGAAACAAATTGCAATTATGGAGGACGTTTCTAGCTGGTCGGAAGAAACAACTTTCGGATTTTTTTGCTAAGATGGACCTGAACACTCATTAACTGTGATATTCTTGGTTTCTAGTAATTCAATCATTTCAATGACCCACTCAGACCTGGATCGGCAGCAGACGAGAAATACGTTCTCTTTGACTACTGCAATTTGAAATTCTAATTTCTTACCGCGCCGTGAACGGTATGAACATCGTGTAGTCATCAGAGCTCTTCCAGACAGCCAAGAGAGAGGTTAGTCAACCAACTCATGGATAAAAAACTTTTTGTTAAGTTTAAAGTACGCTTACTTATAGTGCATAGCGACTGTTTCAAAAACATCTAGTGTCCTAGCTAAGGTATGAAATCGGTAAAACAAGCAAAATAGACACTATGATTTACATTTATCTTTACTGCCAGACAGTTTATATTCGGCTTGAATGGCCGGAAAATCAGTTCCCTCTATTCTTCCCTTCCCTCTATTCTTCCCTTCCCTCGATAATTAAAGTTAGACCTCGTTTGATCAACATGGTTTGCGGTTAAAAACGTTTAAACTTCTTATCATCAAATCACTTTACGTCAATGTTCACACTCTGTTTGACAAGGTGTAAAATATGCAAGAGCCCAGCATCTTATCATCCTCAGAGACTCCGGCTACAGCATGCAGCCATTGGAAGCGCACCCATAACGCCCATACTGCAGAACTATAATAAATTTCCACCAGGAATAAAGTGCGGAACATAAAAGGGGAGAATGTTTACTGTGCCACTCGAAGCAAGGCAGCTTGGCGTCAATCATAAACTGTGAACAGCTCTCGCTCATAGAGAAATGTTCTTTATTCTAGATTTAAAAATTATGTAAAGCCTGCACCCTTCTTCCCATATGATCTTAAAGTATTCGACCGGCGGCGGATATTCTCTGCACGCCAGGCTGTCGCTCTATAACTGAGCTGATCGGAAGGTGGTTATTAACTTGACTGATTAACATGGTATGACTGATTAACTGATTAACGAGTATCTGACAGTATCGGTAAGGAGATTTACTTATCTTCCGATCCCCTGCAGATTTCACAGAGTGCATACATTGCTATAGCGATTAGCTATTTGCTAACTACTGCTGTAACTCTTGTCGTGTTTTTCTTAGGCTTTTTCTCGTTTCGAAAAAAACTTTTGCTGGCATGCGCAATAATTTGTCCACATTCGGACTTATCAACACACAATTTTAATTTTAATTTCCCCCTCCAGGTCCCCATAATTCATCCTTGTCATTTTATCAATGAAAAATATAAAAATAATTGTTGATAAAAAATGAAAAATGGTCTGCGCATGTGTAAAATTATATTCTCAAGAGTCACCGCTGACCGCTCTCGATGGACAACAAAGCAGAAGTCTTCTTATTTATGATACTCTATTTCGTATTTTCTTTTTGCTACAGAATTTTATTCAAAACGTTTCCCATAAATCTTACGAAAATCATATAGTTTTTGAGAAATACAAAATAAGCTCCTTTTCTGGAAAAATAGAGAGTAGCGGCGGTATGAAAACTTCAGACCACACGGCACCGGGTACAGTTGTGGCTTCCCCTCTACTGACTGGTTTGTTAGCGGCGTTTCGTCAAACTTATGATAGCGCTATCGAGTGTTCTCCATTTTCCTTCGCACGTTCACGAAAACAATTGACAAAATGCCTTTAGAAACAAAGAGCAATTTTACAAAATTCAATTAAGTCGGCCCAGTTTATCTAGTTGAAATACTGATAAAATGTCATATGAAAACAACCGAAAAGTGAATAAAGCAACGTTTGGTATATCATTCGCGGAGAATTGTAAATGAGATAGACCAAGGAGATAGCTTTCACATAACTTATCAATGTGGTCAGAAGCGACGTGAAACGAAACACATTACCGCGACAACGAGTTGAGAACACACAGTTTTTCGAATTAAAATCGGTTTCTGTGTGATTACTTACCGCTTCGTAGACTTGTTCGCCTTGAGTTATCGGTTTTTGTTTGCTCTGTGCTCTATGATAAAGCTTTAGTCTATAACAGAGAAGAAGCGGAGAAAGCAATATATAAATGTTAGACCCAACCAGGGAGGAAGGACAGGTGATGTTGAACGAATAACCTCAGGCAACTTATAGAATGTTTGTAGGTCATCGCCGTGAATGATTTATGGAACAAATTAGTAGTTACATCTCAATTATTAGAATTTGTAGCTGGTTTTACTTATTGATAGGAAAAATGCTTTTAAAACGCAAACAGAGGTTTAGATATTTGAAGTAGTGTAGAGAGAATTAGTGGAATGGTGCACTATTATGAAATAAGATCATTTATCGGTTCGATGGCAAAAGTGATTTAGTGAGCCAACCCTGCAGCTTTAGTTGATCGTAAAACTACCTCGTTCTATATATATTCAGATATTTAATTCCAACGTTTGCCGGATTTGCTGAAGGTTTGGCAACTCAATTTATAGCAAGAGCTAAAAGTTAATCACGTTATAAATACAACCCACCTGTCCAAGAGAGCTAAGATTGCTTTGATTGTTTATAAAAAGGCTCAAAGCTATCGGAAAACAAAACGCTCGTCACCTCACGAAAGAGAATAAAAACGTGCTTTCCGTAAACGTCAAAATTGGAAATTCTGCCATTTCCGATCATGGTTCAAGTAGATTACATCATGTATTCAGTCTATTCATGAAGTTGCAGACATCGATGTCAAAACCCGCTAAATGGCCATTGCACATTTGTTGTTGTATTTCATCAGCAAGGACAAATGTTTAAATATCAATCTAGTAGGCGTTATACCGAGTTTTGAAATATGTTGTTGCCGTACAACAGATGAACAGAATCCGGCCAACAACAAGCAGTTTTGAAGTGTTTAAACAAAATTGCTTTCGTGAAATGAAAAAACAATATGGACAATATGCATAAATTTGATAATAATTCAACTCGAAGTGAAGTAGATATAATGTGGACAGCTTCTAAGCAGAGTGAACTATATTTCCTTGTTTTGGGAAAGGGAGACAATATTTAGCCTTCAGTAAGAAAAGTGTGGGATTCAAATTTCAAAGCTTTAGTGACATGCATCTGGCCACACTGTAAAACTGGTTCATCCATCTGAAGGGAAATGAAAAGTTTCTTAGGTAAATATACCCCCAAAAAGTACAAAGCGGTTTCGAAGAGGACATTTTCGAGATTTTATCGCAATATCAAAAAAGGCTGGCCTTGGTGAGAAACTCTCCACTGATGTTACGGAAAAGTAATTGAAGATGTGTCGATAAACAATAAAAACGTCTCTTGTCACTTAAAGACTAAACTTTCTTCCAACATTATTCACTTAAATTTGACAACTGACATTAAAGCCGGAGGCGAGTCAGTGTAGAACTAAAGATTGCTTTGAGCAGCGCCAGCTCTAATTCGCTACTGAACTTTATCATTAACTAAAATATTTAAGAGTTTTCTTGGGGAGCAGGAGAAAGGGAAACTATGGCTATTTTTACTCATGTGAGAGTTTCAAGTTGATAATGTTTTAGCCATGTACGGACCAAACGTTTCCAAGTATGAATCAAATCAGCCGGAAAAAGAATCAATTTTCCCTAGAGCTTGGTATTACATGTATACATATCTAACGGCGATCAAAACGGATTAGCTTCTCCACTATCGAAACACCAACCAAGCGGATATGAAATGTCAGTTAGATCATATCTGACATACATACCCTGATATTCATTTAAATTTAGAGCAAACTTTCATTGTATTTAGGTCCTTTGCCGGCTTTGCCTTGAGCAAAAATGGACGAATTAAAAAAAACAGCTGCAATGCCATTTAGCTTTACGAGTGCTATGACAGTCATTGGTCATTCCAGCCGTTTTTAAAATAATATAACCTAGATATAGGCTACATTATGTTGTTTAGATCAGCTTGCTTGCTCTGGGACACCACAAGCCCCATAACCCTGAGGCAAAAACAAAAACCTGCAAGCAGGCTATGTTGAGATTTAATCACGTTATTTAAACGCCTTCGCATCGAAACAAATGTTGTTTTCGTTCTGCGATGAAGCCAGTCCTACATTTAGCGCCGATCGACTATCAGAACTTTTAAATGTGCAAAAACAACGGAATGTCCTCCATGGTGATATCCAGAGACTATGTTCGATTTCATTTCTCGTGATAAGAATTAATACATATTTGTTCATTTCAGGCCTATACAATAGACAAATATATACTATAGGTGTCTTTTGGGTCAGGCCAATCAAAACATTTTTTACAACATCTCATATTAGGGATGATAGATAGATAGATAGATAGTTTTTTATTTGGAGTCGTATACATCTGTACATAGACATTTATCCAAATAAATGTGCACTTCACTGTGCTACAGGTGTTTGGGGTCTTTCAGAATTATGGGAGTCGAGGCCATTGTCTCTAAGTATACATAAAACATTCGTATATGAATTTTGCAACTATAGCTGCTGTCCTATTGTTGGGGCTTAACATTATTTTTAGCCTACTTTCCTCGGATAACTTTTCTATGTTTATCTGAAATTCATTTTGCATTGAAGCATGGAACGCATTTCGTAAATGGTTATATTTATTGCATTTTACGAGGAAATGAGCTTCATCCTCAATCTCCTTTCTAGGCAGGCAGAATTTGAAAAGTCTTTCATCGACCTTTTTAAATGGCCTGGCATGTCTTCCTTTTTCAATTTCTAAATCATGGTTGCTTATCCTAAGCTTTGTTAGAGCCGTTCTATGCTTCAAGTTTCTTAAGCGTAGATAGTCTTCGAACTCGTAATTTACTTTAAAATTTCTGTAGGTCCTTAGCTTATTTCTCTGATTGGCATTTCTTCTTGTATCATTGTAAATATCACTGTGCCAATTTTGGAACTCTATGTCGCATAGCCTTTGCTTAAGTTTCTTGCAAATTATTGATGTGTTATCGGCGATAGTGTTTGAGGGGACTAAGATATTTCCAAATCCGAGCTTGAGGACTATCTTACTTATTTTTTGTACCAACTTGCGGGATTATTTAAGAGGCTTGAGTCCAAAAAAAGAGTCCACTGCAAGTTTGTCGGTATCGCAGACTTGCAGTTTCAGCCAGAACTTTAACTGGGCCGGGTTGTTCAAAGCTCGATTAGTGTTAATCCTGGATTAACTCTGCACAAAACCTATTGGTTGTCATGGAAATTAACCCTGGATTAGCACTAATCGGGCTTTGAACAACCCGGCCCTGGATATTGCTTCTGTTTTAAGAGGAGATCTTCCTAATTCGGCTCGGCATGCATTGTTTGTTGCGTATTTGGACACTCCTAAAATCCATTTACAGAATTTAATATGTACTAGTTCGATAGGGTCTCTGTCTAATTTGTTGTTGGAGTCAACCCCCCATACTTCGCTCCCGTATAGTATAATTGGCTGAATTAAGGAGTTGAAAAGTTTGAGCGTTAGCTTTATATCTGTTCTAAAGTGATCTCCCATTTCTTTGCGGAGTTTGAGTAAGGCTTTTAACGCAATTTCTGTCTAGCTAAAGTGAAGTTACCGAATGCACTAAAGGTTAGGCCCAGGTACTTATATGAGGTCACGTTTTCCATAGTTATATTAAATTTAAAAGTATAATTATTCATGCTTTTCCCCGTGTTATTAAAAATCAAAATTTCAGTTTTATCCATATTAACTGTCAGATTATTGAGGCTGCAGTAATCACCTAATTTATCTAGGTATTGCTGCATGCCTTGAGCAGAATTTGCAAGTATCACTAGATCATCGGCATATAACAGGCAACTAACTGGTCTGTTTTGTATGTTAATTTGTTCTGGTACTTTGGTTTGATCCATAAAGGCCGGTAGGTCACTTAAAAATAAATTAAACAGTGTGGGGCTGAGCATACACCCCTGTTTCACACCGATATGGCAACCAAAATCTTCAGATACTGCATGTGTGCCCGATTTTCACGGCAGCAGTGTCATTTGAATACATTGATTCTATAATTGAGAAAAAAATTCCTCTGACACCCGAGATATAGAGTTTGTTTAACAGTTTGTCCCTCGGCACGCTATCGAATGCTTTTTTAAAATCTACGAAACAGCTGACATATTTATCTATAATTGTTTTCAGAACAAAGATACTGCCTGCGGTACTGTGCTTTTTTCGAAAGCCGGCTTGGACTTTCTTGAGGATTCCTTTTTCTACTAAATAAGTATAAAGCCTATTATTAAGTATGGAGGTAAAGAGTTTTCCTAGGGAAGAGAGTAGGGTTATTCCTCTATAATTATCAGCTAACGTATTATCCCCTTTTTTGTAAATTGGTACGATGAGGCCCTTACACCAATCACGCGGGTATTTGCCTGATTCTAGGATTAAGTTAAACAGCGATTTTAACCATGGCCTGATGGATCATTATAGTTTTGAGGGGGTGGGGTGGGCAAATACCCCCCAAAAAATAGAACACAGGATTTAAAAAGAAAAAAAAATCGTGCACAACAAACTGAAGGAAAAATAATATCGTGTAAACATCATTACAACTTCTTTTTTTTCAATATCAATCAAAGTAATTGCTGCGCAGCGTTAGCGAATCAGCATACTATTTTCAGCAGAAGCCCTCATGGGATACCTGTGTTAAACAGATACCAGGATCGTCAACCTCGTCCCCAGGGTCTTCTCGGTCATATCCAAGATGGCGGCTACCCGAGAGCAACCTCGTGACCAGGGTCTTCTCGGTCAGATCCAAGATGGCGGCTACTCCGAGAGAAGACCCTGGTAAACGCTGAACTGTCACGTATTCTGATTGGCTCTTCGCTTATGACGCAGGGGTTGTTCTATTAATGCTGTTTATTGGCCAAACGGACTGAGTCCAGAGAATGAACTTGTATATAGATTCCATTGCTCAAATTTTATCAATAAAACGATTTTAAATAACCTTAAAACACGTTGCGTAGGCAGAGCAATAGATGAAGTGCATTACTGGTTAGTTTTGTGGTAAGTTTCATCAGTAGGAAAGCCAGGAGAAGCCGTGCTATCGATCGCTTCGCTTCAACGCTAACGGAAAATGAACGGCTTTTTAGGATTCTCTTCTAGCTTAGATACATCCTGGTAGCTTTGTGATACCCTTCCACTATTTCTTTATCCAAGTAAACTCCATTTCGAACTGTTTAGTAGACCTGTTTTCACTTCGTCGTTCGCCGCGTGGAAATACCGTTAATCGCATCTCGCTCACTCCGTATAGGGATACCTATGGTTTGCACACGTCATGAAATATCCCATATTTAGCTTGGCAGCCATCTTAGACCGCCAAATCACGTGACAAAATACTCCCAAAATCTGGGAGTATTTGATCACGTGATCCAGCCTTTATCAGGGTCTTTTCTCGGGTAGCCGCCATCTTGGAACTGACCGAGAAGATCCTGGGGACGAGGTTGCAGGATCGTTTGGGCGTTTTTGTCGGTAAAGATGTCCACTTTTCCGCGAGGGAACTGGAAACGAATTGGTCTCTACCACTGGTCAGGTGGTCTGAAGGCTGCACGTGGTACATGTGGTACATCTATTGTACTCACACTTTTGGACTTAGGATCCTTTGAGGTGAGCTGCTTGATTTCTACTTATTATCATGTATAGTGTAGTAGTATAGTGTAGTGGACAAGACAGGGGACTAGCAGTCGGTTGCAATCGAAGTTCGAGTCATACTCCGGACGTGGATTTTTATTTATTTATTTTCCTTAGGTGGCTCGCAGGTATTGTGACAGCGAAGTTGACATAACAATGATTCGCACTTTTCAGCAAAAAGTTTTGGCCGATCAAACAAAATTCCAAGATCGATACATAATATTTTCGGAGATATAAGTGCTTCTTTCAACCCTTATTTTGACCTAAAAATGCGAAAATCTTAAAAAAAGAGGCGATAGTGTTGTCATGATAAATTAACTCGTGAAATTTGTTGGTAACGAGTTTCAATAAAATCGATGGAATGGAATCTTCTACAGCGAAATTAAGAGATATGAATGTTATCGGAAAATATAATGTTCGCCAAATTTCTTGCAAAAATTCAGGCAATTATGATCGACGATTCCAATTCTACCCCGTAAGTTATAGTTTAACACCATGGGAAACTACTGTTTTAACTGCAAGGAAGTCGAGAAAGCGGGAAGGAGTATATCACTAGTTATGCCATGGTAGCCTCGGATTCTTTTATTCTCCGATCACATTTGAACTACTATTTTCCCCTGATGGTAGGGATATTTAGATCTAAATTTCCCCTGTATGCGTAATCGTAAAAAATAGAAAAGAATGCAGGCTGGAAATGGTCAGGTCAGTTTTCATCCTTAAAAATATATTTTTCATGTCGGAAAACAAACTGTTGTGAACGCCACGAGATTCAACTTCAAGTGAAAGTTGTCGAATCTCGGTCTAATTTTAGCTTGATTTCTATTGGCTCTTCGGTGTGCCGCGAAATGGGTTTCTGGCATGTGACAATAAATGCTAAAGTTATGGCTTTTCATTCGCCAAAAAAACTTAAAATTGGACTGAAAAATGTTGTAGAATCCTCATTTTTTTGTCGTAATGGCAAACGCATGCTCGGTTTTATGCGCCTTAATTCGTAGGTTCGGAAAATATTCATAAATTACTAGTAGATCAAAAATTCTTGGAGAGTTTAGAAATTTTCTGATTTCGATTACGTCATCATGACGTCACTTGATGACGTCATCAGACTACAATACTTTACCCTAGAAGTCACCTTGACAATAATTATTGCCCACGCTTTAATTTTACGGGTTTTACGGGGCTTCAAACTTTCCCTAGCAACGGCCGATTTAAATATGTCAATGGGCCCTCAAGCAACCACGACGGCAATGTCTAGGACGACGGCATAAAACAATAGCCTCAATTACAAAATACAATAACTGCACGTGAAAATGCACGCAGTCGCCTACAGTAAATTAAAGAAAAGTAAAGTAAAGTAAAGCCCATTCTCGTTCCCTGTGCCTCCTGAACTAACTGAAAAATCGGAGGCTCTGGTAAGACACGAAACAGCCTCTAATTTGATTGGCTAGCCAAATCGGCTGCGCGATGAAGAAAAAATTGAACAGGTACTGCGCACAGCGCTTTTCTTCCGCTTCACTTAGTGGATAAATCACTTCCGTTGTAAACGTAACAAGTAAAGTAAGGCATTTTTTTAGGTGTTCTTTCAATAAAAGTAAAATAATCAAAAGAATAAACATTCATATGTGAAAATAATAAAGAATGAAGTGATGTGCCTTTTAAAAGAACATGATTAAACAGATTAATTAATTAATTAATTAATTAATTAATTAATTAATTAATAAACATTCATATATGTAATGTATGGTGGTAAAAGCCGAAAGGTAATTAAAATCTCCCTTCGATCGACTATAACCCAATAATGGCGGATATTACGCAAAAAAAGGCAGCAGAAAAGCTTTTCGATCGAAATACATGCATTTGCTGCAACGCCGTAATATCGGAAAAGAATCACCCAGTGATTTTAAACAGCGACAGTTTGGGTTCTTATCTAAGCCATCCGTTCATTTTCTGGGAAGAATCCTACCCTACAAAAATATGCTGTCCGTGCAAACGCTCTCTTGAAACTGCCGAAAAATTCCGTGAGATGGTTCAGCAATCACATCAAACCGCGACGATCCAAAATTCCAGGCTAAAACGAGGTCGAAAGCAAAATTATAGCTCTCCTAGTAATCCACCATCCAAACGACCAAGAGAAACACATTCCGCGCCGAGTGCAAGCGCTATAGCCCTTGCTATCCTACAATGTAATGAGGTCTAATGAGGTGCGGTCACGGATCTAGTCTGTCCGTAGTTCTGCTGGCCTTGCTCCTTTCTGGCTGTCGGTTTAACAATTCTACTCATACCACAGCATTTCCAACATGGCCTTTCAGCTTGGGGAGCTGTATTATGCCGGGACATCCCATACTCGCTTCAGAACATCGACATTTTGTTGGTTGGTCGACGCAACGCTCACTCGACTCCTACCAAGTTGTTGTTGTTAACAACAATGGCAGTCATTTGGAAGACACTGGACCATTGTCTACTGGTGGCAGTTGGGCTGTTAGCAGCATCATTCCTAGTTTCCATAGACGCATTCCAATCAAAGTCAGGATAAGACGACACAGATGCCCATGCGCTTATTACGCAAACAGCACTGCGGCATTCCATCTGCCATTGAATGGGGACTTAGTGTTCAAACTCAACCCTGGGCCCGTGAACAACAGCATTCCTTCTATTGTCTCAACGTGTCGGTCTTCAAGAAGCAATGCACCGTGGTGTATTCGAACTGACAACCCTCTCAACCGTATAACTGCATTGTTCACAAAATACTGAATTTATTAAGAAGAAGTCATGGGATTACATCGCTGCTAGCACTCGACAGCATCACCCTAAACAACAACGCGGCGTATGTTTCGACAATCTAATTACAATTCCTCGAACGCCATTGGCTCCTACGTTCAAACCTTGCAAGGCTATTGATTTCTGTTTACTTAACGCTAGATCAATCAAGAACAAAGCAACATTACTTAATGCCTTTATCGTGGAGAACAGTGTTGACATTATGGCGTTAACTGAAACTTGGCTTGCGCCGGATGACGCGGATGCGTTAGCCATCAATGAAATTACTCCGACTGGATATGTCTTCAAACACATCCCTAGACTAGTGGGCCGCGGTGGTGGTGTGGCTTTAATGTTTAAGAAATCACTGGCGCTCAAGTTAAAACCTTCCAAGAGGTTTGAGTCATTTGAGCACATCAACATGACTTTGAAATCTGCCTCTAAGTCACTGAGGATTGTTCTCGTTTATCGTCCACCATCAACGAAAACAAGCGAAGTTTTCTTCTCTGAATTTAAGGGATTTCTTGAGCAGCTGTCGACAGATAATGGGTCGGTACTTATAACTGGAGATTTTAATTTCCACGTGGACAATATCAACAATGCCCCTGCAAATAAGTTCATGCAGTTGCTACACTCCTTCGACTATGTTCAACATATCGATAAACCTACGCATAAGGGCAACCATACGTTGGATCTTATTATCACCAGAACTGGAGACAAGATCATCTGTAATACTGAAATATCTGACCCAGTACTGTCTGACCACTGTGCAGTGAGCTGTAAAATTCTGCTGCCGGCAAAGCCACCCTTAGAGAGAAAAGAGATTACTTACAGAAGACTGAGGCATATGATTTTGAACGTTTACGTAATGATATACGGGACTCTGACCTACTGAATGAATCCTTCTCACGTTTATCATTGGATGATCGGATTGGACGCTATGAAACGGTCGTAACTTCTCTGCTGGATAACCATGCCCCAGTCAAGACACGAGTAATTACTATGCGTCCTGTGTCTCCGTGGTATACGAGTCATATTCAAGAGCAGAAAGTGCTGAGGAGACGCTTAGAGCGTCGCTGGCGCAAATCGAAGCTGACTGTTGACAGGCAACAATACGTGCAGCAATGTAGTACTGTTAATGAACTTATTATGTCTGCTAAGAAAGACTACTATTCGGAGCTAATTGCTAGATGTGGATCAGATCAGAGGGAACTTTTTAAGTCTGTGGAAAAACTGTTACAGGGGAACGTAGAGCGGAAATATCCACCATGTAACTCCCCTATAGAGCTTGCTAATCAGTTTGCAGACTGTTTTGACAACAAGGTATCTCTGATTCGGAATGGACTTTCCTTGAGATGCCAGTCTGGTTTAATTGATTTTCAGTATACCTCTTCTCCGTCATCGTGTGATGTCAAGCTCAGATGCTTTAATGCCATAACAGAAGAGGAACTGTGTAATCTTATTAGAAAACCAGCTGCCAAGTCTTGCATTCTTCACCCAATCCCTGGCCGAGTTCTGAAAGAGTGTCTTGAAGATCTGCTTCCTGTAATAACCAAAGTGGTAAACACCTCACTGTCGCAAGCAGTTCTACCCAAGAGCTTGAAAGCTGCGTCTCTTGAGCCTCGTGTTAAAAAGGCCTCTATGGACACGGACGATTATTCCAGCTTCCGTCCTATATCTAATCTGAAGTTTATTTCTAAGTCCATAGAAAAGGTGGTGGCAAATCAAACACATCAACACATCAAAGATAACAAATTGGCTGAATTGTACCAGTCCGCATATAAAGAATTCCACAGTACAGAGACAGCGCTACTAAAGGTCCAGGACGATATCCTGAGGGCCATCGACAGCCAGAAGTCTGTTATCCTCTTATTATTGGATTTATCAGCTGCGTTCGATACGGTCGACCGTGAGATCTTGTTGTCTCGGCTCTCCTTCAAATTTGGGATAGTTGATAAGGCGCATGATTGGTTTAAGTCGTACCTCACCGACCGGACGCTGACCGTCAATATTTGTGGGGCCCAGTCATCCGTCCGCCCCCTTCGTTCTGGGGTCCCCCAAGGCAGCATACTGGGGCCTATGTTGTTCACCATGTATACATCGCCTCTTGGTGATCTGCTTCAGAGGCATGGCATGCAATATCATTTCTATGCCGATGACACTCAGATGTACATCACCTTCAACTCATCTGATACCCGTGACCTCGACATGGCAACTTCGAAGATTGAGTCCTGTGTCCAAGAAATTGATGCCTGGATGACATGGAATAAGCTGAAGTTAAACGGGGATAAGACTGAGCTACTTTTCTTAAATGCTAAACATCGACCCCAGCTACCGTTTGATTCGCTTTCTGTCTGCGATGAAATCATCCATCCATCAGATGCGGCCAGCAACATTGGCGTCATATTTGACTCACCATTGTCAATGGAGCAGCGTTTGCAAATCAGGATTCTATCACTTAAGAAATATCAGCCGCATCAGGAAATACCTCAGCTTTCAGTCAGCTGAGACACTAGTCCACGCTTTTGTAACTTCTAGGCTCGACTACTGCAACTCCTTACTGTATGGACTACCCAAATATCTGACTGATCGCTTACAGAGTGTTCAGAATGCTGCCGCTCGTGTCGTGACGCTTTCTCGTAAGAAAGATCATATAACACCGGTTATGTACAACCTACATTGGTTGCCGATAGAACAACGTATTGAGTACAAATTACTACTTATCACTTATAAGGCTTTGCATGGAATAGCACCAGGGTACATAATTGATCTTATTAATTTATATATACCGAGGCGCAATTTGAGATCATCCGCTAGCATGAGACTTGTCGCTCCTTCGTACAATCTGCGTAGTTATGGATACAGAGCGTTTTCTTGCGCAGCACCCTCGCTATGGAATGATCTGCCTCAGAGTTTGAGACTATGTAGCTCGCTAACTACTTTTAAAACTCAACGGAAGACACATCTTTTTAAGAAGGTCTATGATTAGAAGCGTTTGGTGCATTCTATTATATTTTATTATTATTATCATTATCATTATTATTAGAGATACTTTATATAAATTTTTAATAGCTTTTTAATCTTTCTCAGTATTTCTGTTTATCACGAGAAATTGTAAATTAGGATTTTTAATATTAATGATATTTTTGTACTTATATTGTAAATATTTTGTAAAGCGCTATTGGGCATTTTGGAAATGGCGCTCTATAAAATAAAGGCTATTATTATTATTAACAGGTACATAGGCCTATTCTTCCTCGACCATCAGCCCTGCAGTTTAATCCAGCAGCTGAAAATCAGCATGTTCTGTGCACTTCTCGATAATTACGTCTCGATAATTGCGTCGAGAGGAGATATGACGACCACGATTGAATTGGATGATCCTTGAAGAGCATTAAACTCAAACGTAAACTTTGGTAAATTAACGATTTACCATAACCGGTCGGAAGGACATAGAAACAGTCCTTCTTATCGATACTAATTACCCGAATAGCTTCCAATTGTTTAGTTTTTGAAGAAAACTGTATTTTAAGCTTTGCAAGGGCGAACTGGATAACTTCCATGAAGTCCGCCATTGCTTTAGTTAGCAAATCGGAAATGAGTTCTAAGAGCATGCGCAGTTTCAAGGTCCTAGAATCTAGGACATCCGGTTTCGTGTCTTACCAGAGCCTCCGATTTTTCAGTTAGTTGAGGAGGCACTGGGAACGAGAATGAGTAAAGCCAGCCTAGTTCCTAGGCCTTCTGGCTGGTATTTTGTCTGAGTGGGTTAATGGGATCCCTGTGGTTTGTAATGGCTTGTGACGTCACCAACTGTCAACCAGAACGCCTAGCAGAATTCGCCCAGCTGGGCCCAAAATTCGCAAAAATGGGCCCTTGTCATCAAGAGTGGTCGCCATCTTGGGGGAAGATAGTTCAAAGACTTGTGAACCAACGGATCACAGTCGAGATGCGACTAAATTATTACGAAGCCTTCACTTAGACAATAATTATGCTTTGTCTCTCTTTGGCCGTAAACTTATCAATTCACTGAAACAAACATAAATAACAATGAATATATACAGATAAACTACGTGAAGACGATCTAATGCGATTTAACAGCGATAACTACAAATGAACACTAATACAAACTCTGACACTAGATCCTTCCTATTCTGCAGTATAACTTTCCACTTGAAGGACGACAGCTTCGACGATTATTGTATTCTCGACTGACTTGTAATTATTTCTACTGTATTTATATCTTGACGAAATTTACAATACAATAGAAAACTATAATTTGGATAAATATGTACTTTAAACAAACAGTTACGTGATCCACTAAGACAAGAACAATGTGGGACAAATGAAATACTAGAGCTGACTACGATTACATAATGTTTACACATGCTTACGTAATACGGTACGATGAAACAATGAGCTTCCAATACTTCGTGGTTACATACCCGCCCCAATGAACCTACTGACGTAGTTCATTAAACTATTACATTCGACTACTGAATACACTAATGTCCACATGTATCGCTTAAGCAAGCTTAAGTTCCTTCATTGTTACATCCGGGAGTAACAGCATCCAGTACATCTTGACGAACATTCACACGGTATCCTCTAAGTTAGGTCTGTCGCATTCCAAGAAACATAGCTTTGTGATAGGTCTTGTCAAAGTTGTAGATTTCGTTGTGACCTTCACAGATCTTACAAAACCGTCCTTCCCAGCATGAACTTCTACAACTCTGCCCAATGGCCACTGGCCACGATGAACTCTTTCGTCTACTATTAGCACTAGATCGCCAACAGCATAGTTACGATGTGGTTTCATCCACTTCTGTCTTTCTTGTAAGGTTGGCAAGTACTCTCTTGTCCATCTCTCCCAAAACTGGTCTGCCAAATACTGCACTTGTCTCCATCTACGCCTGCAGTATTCGTCTTCCTTGCTGAACACGCCTGGTGGTTGGTTTAAATTCGATTGAAGTAACAGCAAGTGATTGGGGGTCAGCGGCTCTGGGTCTCGAGGGTCGCCACTGTTCGCGGTGAGAGGTCTGCTGTTCATGATACCTTCAACTTCTGACATCAGAGTGCGTAACATCTCGTCAGAGACAAGACGTTCTCCTAGCAACACCCTCAGAACTTTACGTACAGAACGAATCATACGCTCCCAGACACCACCTATATGCGAAGCAGTTGGCGGGTTGAATCTCCAAGTGATATTTCTCTAACGCAAGAAGCCTCCAATTGTCTTCTGATTCCATACTTCCAGTACTTCACGTATCTCACGTTCTCCTCCACACAGATTTGTGCCGTTGTCACTGCGGATCTGTTTTGGATGACCTCGCCGATTGATGAATCTTCGCAACGCATTTACGAATGCGTCCGTCTCTAGTGAGCCCACTACTTCAATATGCGCGGCATGTGTTGTGAGACAGGTAAACAGACATCCATAGCGCTTTACATTACTTCGCCCTTGTTTGACGTACATTGGACCAAAGAAGTCTACTCCCACGTAGGTAAATGGTGGTTCGTCTGGTGTCAGTCTATCCTGTGGTAGGTTTGCCATGAACTGTTCGCCACGAATTGCACTTTGTTTCCGACAAAGAAAGCAATTGCCAATGACACGACGAACAGCTGATCGTCCCTTTACTATCCAGTACTTTTGTCGTAGGCTTGACAATACGTATTCTTGACCTAGATGACCTGATGACTTGTGGTGCTGCATAATTATCAAATCTGTCACGTGATGACGGTATGGTATAATCATCTGATGCTTCGATACGTAAGCAATCGAGGCGTTTTCTTGTCTGCCTCCGACTCTTAACGTTCCTTCGTCATCTAACGTCGGATTCAGCTTGAACATGGACAATCTGGAGTTCTTCAACGTACGTCTTTGCTCTCTTCTTGGTTTGCTAGGATCTAGACTTTCGAGTGCAGCAATCACTTCCGAAAATGACTGTCGTTGGGCATACTTAATGATTTCTTCCTCGGCAGTTTGCATCTCTTGTACCGTTAGATCACCGTGCTGTGATGACTTGCTTGGGACATCTCCCATGGACTTAGCTTGTGCAAACAATGTTTCCTTAACATGAATTCCTTGAATCTCAACAGCCATGAGATGCCTTTCTTCAACTTGTCCCACGAGGAGTAACGTCTAATCATCAAGTCCAATGCAAGGTCTTGCGTCTGGTGCGTCACAGTGTGAGACTGAACTTCTTTCCTTACTTCTGGGTCGTCTCTAGAAACTATGTTTAGGTTGCAAGGTTCTATTGGCCAATAATCTTCTTCCTTCCAAAGAAATCCAGGACCATGTCAGCCATCGATCATTCCCGATCATCTGATTAACTGTTAATCCTCTGCTGCCATCATCTGCTGGATTGAGTTCAGTGTTTACGTATCTCTATTGACATGGCTCTGAACTTTCATGAATGATTCCTAAACGATTGGCCACAAACGTTTGAAATCGCTTTGTCTCGTTCCTGATATACTGCAGAACTGTTGTTGAATTTGACCAGAATACAGATTCGTTGATTGTTAACTCGAGTTCTTCTCTGAGTACCTCGTCTAACTGTACGGCGAGTACAGCTGCTGTTAACTCCAATCTCGGGATAGTCATTGGCTTAATGTGGGCCAAATGAGACTTGCCCATAAGAAACGCACAATGGATCTTGTCATCAACATTGACCAGCCTTATGTAAGATACTGCTCCGTATGCAATTTGCGATGCATCAGCAAAATGTGCAGCTAGCATTGCTTAATTTCACCGAAGTGAGGTGGTTTGATGCACCTCTCCACCTTGATCTGTGATAGCTTTGGTAGGTCTACCAACCATCCCGTCCATCTCTGAATTTTGTCCTCTTCAATCGGATCGTCCCAACCGAGTTTCAACTTACATAGATCTTGCAGTAACTTCTTGGCTGGAAGAACAACTGGCGCCAAGAAGCCAAGTGGATCATATACGGAACTGGTTGAGGACAGTATTCCTCTCCGGGTTGTTGGCTTATCTTTCATGACAACCTTAAACTTGAACTTATCCGTTTCCAAGTCCCACTGAATCCCAAGCGTTCGCTCAACAGGAAGCTTGTCTTTGTCAAAGTCCAGGTCCAAAACTGATTTCGCTCTTTCGCTCTCGGGAATGGCTTCAATCACTTCGGTCTTGTTGCTGAGCCATTTCGTGAGCCTAAACCCACCCTTGGACAGTAGCTCGCGTAAATCTGTGGCAAGTTTAATGGCTTCGTACGCGTTACTTGACCGTACCGACTTCAGACAATCGTCCACATAGAAGTTTCTTTCGACTGTGCTGACGACGTCTTCTTCGTAGTCTTCTCTATTGTCACTGGCGGTTCTCCTCTAACAGAAGTTGGAGCAGGTCGGCGAGGAGGTGGCACCAAAGAGACGGACTTCCATTCGGTAATCCACTGGATCTTGAGCGAAGTCGTTCTCTGGCCACCAAAGAAATCTCAGCGCGTCCCGATCCTCTGGTTTGACTCTAGCCTGATGGAACATTGCTTCTATGTCTGCAGCTAATGCAACTGGTTCCTGGCGAAATCTGGATAAGACGCCAACCACGCTGTTCGTTAAGTCTGGGCCATGCAGTAGTTCATCGTTTAGAGATGTGCCTTTGCATTGTGCTGCACAATCGAACACAACTCTTGTTTTGCCTGGTTTGTTCTCGTTAAATACTGGATGGTGCGGCAAATACCACAGAGGCTTTCCTTTCACATCCAGTTCACTCTCGGGTACTCTCTTCGCGTAACCCTTGTTTATGTAATCACTTATTGTGGACTTGTACTTGTCAATCAGCTCTTTGTCACGAAGAAACCTCTTCTTCAATAAATGCAATCTTCTCTCTGCCATCGAACGGTTGTTCGGAAGATATGGGGCCTGATGCTTCCAGGGTAGTGCTACTTGATAGTGTCCGTCATCATTCTTGACTGAGTTTTCTAGAATTGCCAATGCCTTCTTGTCATCCATAGACATGGCCACTTTGGAGTTGCACATTGAACCCGCAAAGTCCATTTTCCAGAATTTCTCTACTTGGTGCATCAATGCGTCATTCCCGATTTCTTCATCGTTTTCTAGACGAAGAAAGTTTACACTATAACTTGACTCTCTTTGTTGGACTTTCTCTGACGGTCCCAGGAGTGTCCAACCAAGGGGTGATCGTATCGCATATGGTTCTCTTCTTTTACCACGCCTCTCTTCCAGTACCCAGAATGCTTCAGGTACGTTGCTGCCAATCAGTATCCTCACCTCTTTTTCATCGATCATCGGTAGTTCAACATCACGTAGGTGAGGCCAACCTTTAACATCGTTATCTGTTGGTATACTACGACCAGATATATTCAATTGGTTCACTGTCCACATTTGAGGAACGTCGAGCTTTCCGCTGCCATCCAATGATTCAATCTTTAGATTGAATTCAAGACCCGTTCTTGAGCTGTCTTTCCTTTTGCCATGTGACCAGACTTAAGGCAGTTATCACATAGTCTCGCCTTCCTGACTATCTTGATGCGTGTGTCATGTGTCAACTTCTTGAATTCTTGACACCTTACTAACTCGTGGCTTCCATTGCATGATGGACAGCTGCTAGCACTTCTGACTTCGGAGAAATTCCTGCTTGTACTGCTTTGTCCTGGAGTAGGTCTCATGCGCGAGTCCGTGGTGCCTTGGGTGTTTAGTGTTGTGACACGCGGCGGGGAATAGCTTGACTTTGGCCTTGGTCTTGCTTTTTTGTTCTTGTCAACTCTTTCGCTGTCAATCACGCTTCCAAACACTGGGTTGTTTGCTGCTCTTGCCTTTGCTGTCACAAACTCAGAAATATGGCTAATCTTTGGTCTCCCGCCAGATTCTTGTATGTTGTCCGCCTTGTCAATCCATTTTGTTTTTAGGTGGAATGGTAATCTACCAACGATTTTGCGTAAGTTGTCGGCGCTGTTTAGCTCGTCCATGTAGCCGATCGATTCTAGCGTTGTCTGGCACTCCTTCAGTTCATCAGCGAATGCAAAGAGTCCAAAGCGATCTGAAGCTTCAAGCGGCTGACCTTCTGTAACCTTGGTACCATGCGCGGCAGCTATGACATATGGATGGCCAAATCGTTCTTTCTGCAACTTTATTGCAGCTTGGTAGCCTCTCGATTGATCCATGACGACACAACTTCGGTTGCTTTCTTTGCCTCGCCCGAGCAATATTGCAATAGATAGGTCAATTTCTCGCTTTCGCTTAAAGCATTTTTTTCAATGTTATTATCAAAGGATCTGACAAAGTTCCAATAGTTAAGAGGATTTCCATCAAACGTACAAAGCTCTGGCTTTGGAAGCGTGAATCCTTGTTTAATAGTAGAGGCCATTCTCTCCAAAGCTAGCATTGTGGTTTCAGTTTCCCCTGCAGGACCCGGCGACGATGCGCGGAAGGTCGGTGGTACGCAGGTCCATTCTTCTGCTTTCGGGTTAAGCCTCGATTTAGTCACGTGATCACTGCTTGACTTTTGTAACAGCTCTTGCTTATAAATAGCTGCTACTGGTTCTGCTGGACTAGCTTGATAGACTTTATAATCCTTCAATGATTCTTTATAATCACGCGCCGTAATGATATCCTGATATATGTTGGCTTCTAGATCAGCTTGCTCTACCTCGTACTGCACTTCCAGTAACTGCATTTTTCTTTTCATCTCCTCTTCTTGTTTCAGGAGGGCTTGCTTTTCTCTGCACTGCTGTAGTTTCAACCGCGCTACGGCCTGTTTTGCTTTCACTCTTTTAATTTTCGAGCTTGAAGAACTTCTGCGAGAACTGCGGCTTCCACTAGAATGTGAACTGACATTGCTTGACGAATCACTTGGTTCAATGTCACCCTCACGCTCTGAGTTCCGTACGTTTAGCCTCCGGTCGTATGCCTCTTCAATCCACTTATTTAACTTCACTTGAAATTCATGTTTCCTCCGTAATTGATCATTTAAATATTCATCAGACCTTTCCTGTTCCTCGGTATCCGCTAAACACTGATAATATTCGTTATGAACGTGCTTAAAGCGGTCAAAAGCTCTTTCTATATCTCCCAGTTTCCTTGTTATTTCGTCAAGGTTAGTGACGTCTCCTGTCAGAATTTCCACTTGGTGATACAAACTGGTTAGTTTCCCCCGTGTCCACCACGCGAATGCTTAAGCTGTAAAGCTTTCACCTGTTGCACGCTATCTTTCATTGCTTCAAACTCCCCGTGTCTGGTTTGTACTTCATCGACCACATCTGCCGCCTCTTCAGTCTCGGAGTCCATTATTATACCGCTCTTCTATCTCAGCGAGATAGAGTTTTGAATGTTATGAACCAACGGATCACAGTTGAGATGCGACTAAATTATTACGAAGCCCTCACTTTGACAATAATTATGCTTTATTCTCTCTCTTTGGCCGTAAACTTATCGATTCACTGAAACAAACATAAATAACAATGAATATATACAGGTAAACTACGTGAAGACGATCTAATGCGATTTAACAGCGATAACTACAAATGAACACTAATACAAACTCTGACACTAGATCCTTCCTATTCTGCAGTACAACTTTCCAAGGATGACAGCTTCGACGATTATTGTATTCTCGACTGACTTGTAATTATTTCTACTGTATTTATATCTTGACGAAATTTACAATACAATAGAAAACGAAAGGAACTAACTATAATTTGAATAAATATGTACTTTAAACAAACAGTTACGTGGTCCACTAAGACAAGAACAATGTGGGACAAATGAAATACTAGAGCTGACTACGATTACATAATGTTTACACATGCTTACGTAATACGGTACGATGAAACAATGAGCTTCCAATACTTCGTGGTTACAACTTGCATGCATCAGGTGATAGGATCTACACATTGAGTTCTTATTCTAAAATGTTCGACGTTTGCGTAATTTCAAATGGTAAAACCTGGCAAAATGTAATCGGAGTATTAAAATTTAAATTATCGAATATCGTGTATTTTTTAAAGTAATTAAACTCACTCGTGAAGTATACTTTGTTCACCTTTATTCAACAAAATACCTGGCACTTCGCTTCCAAGCTGTTCATCTTACAAATTTGGATTCACTGCCCGATGCTAGCAGAGAAGAGAGACCGACAGCAGCAAGAGCCATCTTCAGTTCTTATCAGTGGAATGAACTCATATTTGTCAGTGCTTTTGCCCCGTGTAAGGTAATCCGGAATCCAGCAAAATTTTGCTTTTGGAATCCGGAATCCAGATCTTGGAATCTGGAAACCACTGCCCGGAATCCAGAATCCAGTCTCTCCCTTGGATCCAGAATCCAAATGGGTGGAATCCACTGTGACTGTTTATTTTCGTAGTTTGGGTTTTATAAAAGTTTATAGCTGATAGCCAGCACTTAAAGTGCCTATGAAGCTTATTTTTTTATTTTAGATATCAATTCTACATCAAGTGAATAGTAGAATGGTACAATATATCTTGCTTTAAATGCTGTGCCGCTGAGTTAAGGAGCTTTTAATATCCAAAATGCTAATTACATGACGTCAGGGGAGGCATCAATTATTATACAATTTGTTTTGTTACAATTAAACAAAATTTTAAAATTATCAGTGTTATACCCATGGTTGAAATAGAATAATATTAGAAATTTGTTTTTTTATATCAGCAGAAACGCCCATTCACAACCACTAAGAAGTGATTGCAGATGCCTCCCCTGACGTCATGTAATTAGCATTTTGGATATTAAAAGCTGCTTAACTCAGCGGCACAGCATTTAAAGCAAGATATATTGTACCATTCTACTATTCACTTGATGTAGAATTGATATCTAAAATAAAAAAATAAGCTTCATAGGCACTTTAATTCAGTGACAGATTTGACTGCTAGAACCTGTCCCGGAGGTCGGGCAGTTTGAACACCGACCGGGGAGGCCTGTGGCCAAACACCAAGAGCGGTTACCAAGCAGCTGCCTGGCGAGGAGCGTGGTACACATTTCATGGCTGAATGCCATATAGTCGCTTAATGATTAAGTTAATACAGTACGTACCGGCAGAAAATTTGTGTTAGGATAGAGTTTAGTGTTTTCAGCCTCTTATTGTTCGAAATTTCGCGTCACCGGTAAAATGGCTACCGTATTTATGACACTTTGTTATTAGCTGTTTGTTTTGGATCACTGACCTTCTGTTTAACGGTTAATTAAAGTGTTATGGACTGACCTGCTCTTCATGTTTCATCTTAACAAATTTTCACTCGTACTTTCGGCAGTTATACAAAATGTGTAGAGTCCTGGTTGTAAACAATTGCAGTGTTTTCAGATTGTTTAATAAACTACAGTTTCGAAGAGCATAATCGTCTTTCTAGTCTATATATTTGTCCCCCAGGTGGGGAAGTGCTGAATTTTGGCATTGGATTGATATTGATAGGCACTTTAAGCAAAGGGATTCATTCCTCTTCAGAAAGAAATGGCCAAATATGCAAACATCTTTAAACTGGACAAAAAGGCAAAATAAGAGGAGTTACCAACGTCTTTTAATGATCACCTAAAGCACGTACAGGAAGTAGTAGCATTCTTCGCAAGTCACGAAACAGAAGCCAAGGAAAGGATGGGGAAGGTAAATACTAACGGCGAAGAACTGTGCAAAGAACTAGTACAAGACAGTCATTCCGTATTGTCCTAGATTCCCTAACAAGTCTATGCAACACCATGATGGAGATTGGCCAAGAGCACCTTACTGATGGCATCTCGTTTGAGAGCATGACCACACTAAGCGTGGAACGCTTCTTTAAGGGTATGCGTGCCGACCATATGCCAATAGTAGCAGGTTATGCCATGGGAGAGTTCGTTGTGTGGAAGACGACATGTTCCGAATATACCAGAAGCACTTCTCATATTTCACAGGGCCGAATTCATTCTTATCCTGAGAAAGTTATTAGGAGTGATTCCCCCAACCTAAACTCGCGACCTAATAAGCAATCAGGCATTAGTGAAGGAACTGGAAATGCTGATGAAGACAGGAGAAGAGAAAAAGTGATGAGGATTTTTATCAGAGAGTACGGAAGGGGTGTCAGGCAAGCAAATGTTCGTTGTAAGACAAAAGAGTTAACAGGAACTCTCCCATATGCGCTGATCATGTTTATGTGCCCAACTGTCATTTCGCCATCGTCAGAAGACCTTGACGTAACTACGGCGTGCCGCACAGTGGATGTCAGGAATGATGTGCGAGGTGGAAATGTGAGAGTCCAAATTCTTTACCATATATAAAGATGATGTAGTTGCTGTAAGACACAATCGACGGAAGGAGGTATCACCCTACTGGTTAGCAGTTCTATTACAGGACGGCCAATTTGAGGCGTAGTGGAAAGTATGTAGGTAACAAAGTGGCACTTAGATGGCTTAACCAGACAGAGGATCTCCTGGTATACACGTACGGTGAAGTCATCTGCAATGAAAACTCCCCATAGAGCATTTTGGCAAAAGTATTTGGCATCACTTGTGAACATCCCGACTGTACAGGATAGCGAATGGCGATGACGAAGATGACGTAAGCGAGGATGAGCAGGAGACGTAGTTGGAGAGAGAAGGAGTAAGTCCTGGAGTGGCAGATTCGTCAGTTCCACCAAGACTGGAGGGTGAGCTTTTCGTGAAGAAGAACAACTAGTTTTATTTTGGGCTAAGCCATTTATTGTCAGCTTAAAGCAGTAGTGTGTCGCTGGACATTCTACTGCTAGTGCGTAAGCCGACATTTCGTGTATGCGTTTACCTGCGCTACTTCTGGAACCCGAGAGGACTCTTCTTAACAGGTGCGCCAACAACTTAATCGTTTGAGCCATATCAATTTATCACTTAGACCTCGATAGACCCATTTTAAACGGCGTTTAAATATTCTTGTGCTTTTCTTATATGAAACAATAATGGATCTTTTTTCGCTAGTGACGTCACACGTCGGTCACATGGTGGTCTGAAATAAGACCAGAAAAGCTCACTTTTTCACTGTACAGAGCTTGGCTTTTCTCCTTATTTTTGCCGATTTTCAAGCAGGATACTTTCGAAAAAGGTCTATTAATGAGGTTCTATTCTACACATGACAATATAAACTTTGAACTGACTTTGACACAGGCCCCAGCCATATCGAAATACCTTTGAATATAAGTCAAAGGTAAAAACATGTACAGTTATCTTTTTAAACAGAGACTGAATATTAAATAAATTGAAGAGCAATACATATACCATTGGCAAAAATAAATTTGTATACTTTTTTCAGAAATATAGTGAAAAAATTAAACTGAAAAAACATCTTATTACATTCAGAATTCATCATTCTAAGATTTCGGTGGATTACCCTTGTATGTCTTTGGCATGGCTGAATAACCTCAGCTACAACTACAGCTACTTTAGCTTGAATGCTTTGGTATTTTTCTCTAAAATGTTGTAGTAATTATTTCAATTGATTTTTTTAAGTTGTAAGTTTATAAATTTTCCGCTGAAACAATGATAGAAAGCTTCGAAATTATTAGGGGGATATTGGAATCCACGAGTATGGAATCCGGAATCCAGCCTTAGGAATCCGGAATCCACGATGCGGGATCCGGAATCCAAGACTATCTTGGATTACCTTACATGGGACGAGTGCTTCGTCAAACGGATAGAAGTTGAGCCGTGAAACTCAACGCGATATTCACCTAGAGCGGGTTTCCTCCACGCCAAATCAGGCAAAGTGCTTTTCAAATCCAAGCAAAACTCTCTTAAAGAATCAAACCCATGCTTTGATATTTGCTCAAGCTCTTCACGAGCAAATGTATAGCGAATCCGTGGCCGCCATGTTGGATCGAATTCTGCTAGGCCTTCTGGTAACAGTGAGCAGTGACGTCACAAGTCATTACAAACCACAGGGATCCCATTAACCCACTCAGACAAAATACCAAGCCAGAAGGCCTAGGGACTAGGCTTTATTTAACGTCGGTAACTCGTAACAGTCTGGTAAGACTGATAAACTTGAGGCCGACGGGAGACCTACGATTTTACGTCCTTATCCGAGAAGACGTGAAGGTCTAACCATTTGCAGTTGTTTCACAAAGGCAACGCCTTCTACTCAGTTATTTTAAGACCCTGAGTGTTGGTCCGGCCGGGGTTTGAACCCGCGACCTCCCGTTCGACAGACCGGAACTTAACCACTGAGCTAACTGGGAGGCGGTTTTGCCGTTCTCTGCAAAAACACAACGTGAAAGCCCCAAATTGTACGTTTTAAAGACCACGGGAACGTAAGAAAGTAAATAAATTAGTTTTGCCACGACATTAAAAAGCTGAACTTACGCTTCTAATTTCGGACCATTGTGTAGGTAGGCCATACACACAAGCTAGATTTATTAGCGGAGAAACTTTTACTTACTAATTTCCTTTTCATAGACGTCGCGCAACACAAAGAAATAAAATAGCAGAACTTTATTTCTTTCGAATACATCTTTGTAAAGACGTTGGGTTGATTTTAGGGTTGTTCCCCTTTAATTCGCACCTCATGTGAAGTAATGCTCGTAGCTTAGTAAAATGCATGCTTGATCTGGCATTGGACATGGCTTACATCGTGTACCAAGGTACATGACCACAATGAGCACTACTTCATTGGACATGGCTTACATCGTGTACCAAGGTACATGACCACAATGAGATGATTGGCTGTTGACCTCATGAATTATTCACCTTCGAGTGGTAAAACAGAATAAATAAAATATATAAATAACAAATCAAATTTCAAGAAAAATAGAGCGGTGTGGAATGTAGTTGGTTTTAGTTGTTTCAGTTCCTTGTATTGATTTGATCCAACTATCCGCACACAATGCATCATTGGGTTGCCCTGTCAGATAACACTGATATAGACGTCAGCAGATAATGTCTCGTAATCGAAGGCCAATCTGAACACTATACTGAATAAATAATGATTAGAAATACCTTATATACGTGTGACCTGTTTGTTTTGGTTTTAAGAGTTTAAGAGTCGGCTTTATCATGATGATTTGTGGTGGCAGTTGTGGTATTATCGCCCCCCAATTAGCTCATCATGAGTGGTTAACTGTTGGTCTGCACGAGTTCGAGGGCTCCGGCCGGACCAACTGCTTCCTTTACTTCGAACATCAACGGTTAGACCTTTACATCTTCTCGGATGAGGAAAATACAAATATAGAGGAAATACAAACATGCGACTGAAAAGTTGCACAGTTTCGTAAAATCTCTTTTCTGTATTTATAGACTGACATTTGTCGTCGGCAGAATATTATACTTGTCACCACTTGTGATTCAAGTAAAACCAGCCACCTTTATACACTTGCACTTGTTACGAATATAATATTATAAGGCAATAAGAGCTTGTTAAATACACGTACGACACGATGGTACTAATGTTACTGTGATATGTAATATCGAGTTCAAGAAATCAATAATTTCTCGGTGTTCAATAGTTTGGTGTAGTATTTTTATAATTTGCACGCACATACGAAGTTGCACATTTTTCATATTGAAATACATGGCTCGGCTGTAGCAAATGTTATTATGTGATTTGATGTTCTCTTGTTTTCTTATCAACTATTCAGCGGCCTATAACTGTTAGTATATAAACGAATACTGCTTGCTTCTTGAGGTAGGTGAACTACCTATTAAGCGTAAAAAGGCAATAATTGCAGCAGCTAGAATTTTCCATTTTTCAGAATTTACCAATTTATCGAAATAGAACCTAACGCGGTCAGAATATCATGTCAGTTAAAAAGTCGACCAGCTGGGAACTAGTCATTATCTGACTTACAAAGAAAAGAACCGTGATTTACTGCTAGACATGCATGCATGCATGCATTGTTCATTCCACTTCATGCCACAGAAAATAAGAACAGAATCTTGCCTTACCTGTGATGGAGACATTTGTCTTAGTTACCCTGACGACTTCCACTCTAATCTGCTGGTTGAGTTAAAATATGTTTACTTCAGTTCAGTATGACGCCTTCTGAATCCAACAACAAAACATTCACTTTACTTTGTTTTGAGGCTTAAATCGCACTCCGACTTTCTTGTCAGTCTGCTTAGCCACAATCGGTTAAACAAAAGGTACAACTAATCATTTATATATCACCTACAATTTCACTTAGAAAAACATATATTCAGTATATTCGTGTCAGATTAATCAAACCGAAGTTAATGAGTTCATTAAAATGTACACACCACATGTAGGTTGTAGCGTTCTAAATACATCGCATAGCACTGCTAATGAGCTCTTTTGTGTTGTTCGGTTAACCGTTGTGTCGATAATCTATTTTTTCTAGGCGTGCATATGTCGCCAGTTTTCTTCCCGCGCTCTTGAACCCTGGTGACACGCGCGTCGTGTAGACTTCAGCGCTATTTAAGTATTTATTTTGATGGACAGCGTTGTTTTAAACAAAGCTAACTGCTTGGTAATATTGTACTAGTGGCTGAATTCGGTATATTGAAATGAGTTTTTAATAGTTCGTTCTCAATCTGTTACGACATGCCTTGAAAGATTGCAGTCTAGCTTGATCCATTAACAGCGCCGTATTTGAATGAGCTGTATTCATAGCTTACGGCTTACCCGTATGAAAAGGACAACCCATTTAAATTCATTCCCTTTTTATAATCAATGGGGGGTTTCTTCTGGCGCATTCAGAACTATATATTTTAAAACTAATGTTTAAATAATTTACTTCAACCTTTCTGCTCGTAAAACTGAAATTGCGGGGCAACGAAGATGACATTCATTGTATCCAAATAGCGATAAGGTTGTTTATCACCGCAGTATCCAAACTGAAAGTCACTATATTGGGCTGACAATTCTCATAGAATCAGAAAATAGAATCATCTCAATAATTGATTTCAACAGTACAGGGACTGACGTGATGACGTCACATACTACAACAACCAGAACTCCTTGCGCGGAGCCTTTTGTTCCCATAATTTAGGGAAAGTTCATTTAATATGACGGGGGGAGGGGTATAAAGATAGTGAGGAGGGAGGGGGGCTCTTAATTTTGTTGGTGAAGTTAAATATAAGAATTCCAGTCTTGGACTGAAGAAATGTATAATGATCAACGCAGAGATACAACACAGAGTAATAAACTTAGGACTTACCGATTATTTAAAATAGACTATAAACAAGAAGAATACCTCAATCACATTAGTAATATCAAGCACAGAATATCACTTACTAAGCTCCGTATCAGTAACCACTGCCTTCAAATCGAGAAAGGTAGGCACTCGAAGCCCTTTCAGAAATTAGAAGACCGAATCTGTCAAAAATTAGACTACGAGCAGTCCTTCCTTTTCCCTCCATGGGTCCTCCATTCATATGAGTTTGCGAGCGGAGCGAGCGGAGTGAAGAATATTGGATGCGTGCGAGCGAAAGAATGGGGCCGAAACCGCAACATATTTGGATGAGGGAAGAATGGCGCGATGACAAAACGGAAGTAAGGGGAGGGGTGCTCCTAATTAGTTATGCATGTATGATCTGTCAAAAATTACTAGTACAATTTTCCTCGCTGATTGTAGGCCTCAGAAAATGTACATTTCCTCCAAAATTAACGGGGTTATCAACTTCTAAATCATCAACGTAACTTCTCTGATATCAAGCGATTTGTAACAAGTTTTCTATAGCATTTGGCCGCACCAAGATTTCAATTTGGTAAACAATCTGATGCGATGTAACCGCAGTGTTGGGTTCGTTCCGACATGCAGCATTGTTTGCACATCACCGACGAGATGGGAATAAAGCTCGAAAGAAACTGAAAACAGCACTTTACTTTCGAAATAAATTCAAAAATAGAATCAGTCACCATCGTAGTTCTTACATAAACATTATGTAACAGGAAGTTCATAGTTTTAATAGAAGTGCTTGAAATAATTTTTATATATGCGCTTGAATATGGTCGTTAACTTTTAGGCTTCCGCCACGTATGCCCAGAAAATGTCCGGGGAAAACTGTAATATATATATACCACTGTCTCTAGACCCTGTAGAAAGCATAGATACCGTGTAGATCCTGTAGAGACTATAGAGAGCGTAGAATCCTATATAGAGCATAGATAGTGTAGAGACAATAGAGGGGTCATGACAAAGTGCTAGTCAGCAAGTCAGCGAGTCAGGGAGTCAGGGTGCGAGTCGACGAGTCAGGGTGCGAGTCAGGGAGTCAGGGTGCGAGTTATCAAATTAATTAAATTTACAGTTTTGATAGAATATTATATACACTTTAGCAATGTTTTCGTAATTAAATATACCTTGGCACGGTTTCTTTGAACTTTTGATATATACGTATAACAGCCAAACCGCCGAAACTGCTGAAAAGAGCACCTCGGGGCCTGTAACTTTGCTCCTATTCAAGATATAACTCTCAAATTTGGGATTTTGACTAACTTCGAGGTGCTCTTTTCAGCAGTATCGACAGTTTTATTGTTATACATATATATCAAAAGTTCAAGGAAACCATTGCAAAATAAACAATCAGGGTCGTAACGAGGTATATTTTTTCTCTAGTGATACCGTATTTTTACCCAGAACCTTGATCCCTGATCCAAATTTTCCAGTAATTTGAGCTTTTAAAAAAGCGTCTTGAGAGACTGCAAACGAATACATATTAATAGTGCAAAAAAACTTATTTAATCTGCCTAATCGAGCCCGGTGTTTATTTTATGAGGGTACGTTTTCAATGCTTTATATGATGTACAAGCAAAATCCATTGACTTCACACGGACTATCACTTCCGCTAACTTTATTGCGAGCGCGAGCAACATATTTTCTGGCTTTGTGGTAAAAAGAGGGATCATTACTAGAAATTTGAGCTAACCCTAACCAATGCCCTTTTTTTGCAAGGTCCGAGCACAGCCAAAAATAACGGCAATTGAGCTTTTCGGCGAAAGGGATAATTTGATATTATTTTCAAGAACGATTCAGCGTTCATTCACGTGCGAAACGACACTGGTCCGCCGGCCCCGAAGGCCGGGAAGCCAATGTAGCGTCGAGAAATTACTAGCGATTTCGCAAAATTTCGATAGTGCCAGTATCTGTACTGTATTTACACATCTAATGAGCTGTTGACTGAGAGGTTCTCTTGTTACAGGATTAAAGGATTTTCATCGCTGTTGGTCTGTTCCGCATTCATCTTTTGTCGCGTGTTGACATTTATTCGTTATATCGGGGTATATTTTACGTTTGGGCTGTCGGATTGTGTTCGTTATAACGAGGATTTCGTTATATCGAGGTTCGTTATCTCGAGGTTCTGTTACATACATTTTACTTGTAATTTTGCCGGGCTGAAGAATATCGTTCGTTATACCGAGAACTTCGTTATATAGAGGTTCGTTAAATCGAGGTTCCACTGTATATATATTTGTGTAATTCATTAATAATTCATAAGGGTACTAGCCAATCCCATGTGCTGAATGACACCACATGATCGCCTCTGTATATATCTCGTACAAACCTGATTAATAAAACATCATGTTCTGTATCGAGATACAGATCCCATGGTCCGTGATAGCTCTAGTAGTATTCTGTATCAGGTACAGAATACTAGTTAAGCTAGTGAGAGAAGTCTCACGACCGATCACTGACTACCCCTATGGCGGGACGCTACGCTCTGCTCTCTTATTTATTTATTTATTTATTTACTTACTTCGGCCATAATAGAAGATACAAAATAGAATAAAGTAAAATATACAACAAACAAAACATAGAGGCCAGGAGAACCAACACAGCGTTAGCCAATTACGTTGGTTTCCTATGAAAAATAAAATTACAATAAATGGTCTAATTACAATACCTATTTCAACCTAAAAGCAGCATTTGAGAGGTGCGGTTAACTGTCTTGCCTGGTGGCATTTCAGACATACAGACTTCCAAGACCTCGGGTTCTCGATGTCAAATACAGAAGTGATGGCAGACACGTAATATTTAAGTAGTAATGATCTAAACTTAGGTAAAGAGATATCTGATTTACGCAGTTCGTGTGGAAGTGTATTCCAAGTTCGGGAAGCTCTTATAAAATAACTATTTTGGTAACACAGGGTCTTGACGTTAGGAATCTGATAAGTAATAAGATTAAGTGAGTTATCCATCGAACGTAGAGAGATGCTTGAGTTCACCCTGTTTACAAGCTTTGGCAAAACATCTGGAGCTAAGGTTACTAAACCGTGTTTTGCCTTATACAAGAAGATGAGGTCAAGGTATTCATACCAGTATCATAAAGGTAGAAGCTTTAGAGTTAAGAGTCTAGATTTGTAGGAGATGTCTGTTTGGAAGGGCAATAGGAGAATAAACTTAGTAGCCCTCCTTTGTGTTCTTTCTATGTCCTGCATCAGATCGACAGTTTGTGGGCTCCATACTTGTGAGGCATAGGCAAGGTTCGACCTAACCAGGGACAAGTACAGACATCGACGGGCGCTAAAACTTCGGACTTTGACGGCAGGGCGTCTGAGTAGGCCAAGCAACTGGTTCGCCTTGGTGATCTGGTGTCACCTTCGACCAACATATGTCCCTTGAAGTACATGTCACTAATGTCTGTAAAACATGTTACTATCACCTACGTAATATAGCTACAATAAGGGACTGCCTATCACAATTGGATACTGAAATCCTAGTCCATGCATTTATCACTTCAAAGTTAGACAGCTGTAACTCACTATTATATGGACTACCTAAATTTTTAATTGACCGTTTTCAGAATGTTCAGAATTCAGCAGCTCGTCTCGTTACGCGTACTAGAAAATATGACCACATCACACCCATTATGAAGCAATTACACTGGCTTCCAGTGTGCCAACGCATTGTTTTTAAATTATTATTAATTACCTATAAGGCACTTAATGGCTTAGCCCCTACCTATATTAGTGACCTTATACAGCCATATGCTCCGTCTAGGAACTTAAGGTCTTCTTCTAAAAACTTACTTAAAGTACACGTAGCTAGACTAGCTAGTTACGGTCATAGGTCTTTTGTATTTGCCGCGCCTAAATTATGGAACTCTCTACCAGATTTTATCCGTTCTAGTGATTCAGTAGCCAGTTTTAAATCAAATGTTAAAACACATCTTTTTAAGAAATTTTATAATTAGATAGTTTATTTGTTATTAGATAGTATAATGTAAATTTGTAATATTTATGTACATATATTTCCATACCTATCATATCTTAAATTAGTATTTTTATACTTATTTTATTAGTTCGTTAAAAAATTGTAAAGCGCTATTGAGCTATAGGAAATAGCGCTATATAAATAATTCATTATTATTATTATTATTATCTGTTGACGAATGTGAATGGACCATGTAAGGTCGGTACCAACGGTCGCGCCTAGGTCTTTTTCGCTAGGAACGTGGTCCAAAACTTGACCATCAATGGTATAGTTAGCCAATAGGGGACTGCGTTTCCTGGTAATGGTTAAAACTTTACATTTCTTCGCATTGAACTTCAGCCGCCAAGAGCGTGCCCAGGTCGCCAAATTAAATACCTCACCCTGAAGAATGGAGATGTCTGCTGCAGATTCCACTACCGAGAAGCATTTGGTGTCGTCAGCAAACATTGTCACCTCGACGGAGGACGAGATGATCGATAATGGGAGGTCGTTGACATAGATCAAGAACAGAAGGGGTCCCAGAATAGACCCTTGGGGAACACCGGAAGTGACTGGAAGCGTGTTCGACATGGCGCCATGAACTGTTACACGCTGCTGGCGACCAGAGAGGTAGTTCTTGAACCAGTCTAGCACTCCACCTGTGATACCAAATCGGCTAAGTTTGCGCAAGAGTAGTTTGTGGTCAACTGTGTCAAAGGCTTTAGAGATGTCGAAGTAAAGGACGTCGGTTTGTTTGCCCAAGTCCAGGTTTTGACCAATGCGATGGAGGACTGTCAGTAGCTGAGCGGTACAGGATTTGCCTTTAAGGAAGCCGTACTGAGCTTCAGAGATCATATTTTGAAGGTGGTCTATCAGACGATTGTAAATACAACGCTCCAGTACTTTAGCGACTATGCACATCAAGGAAATGGGTCTGTAGTTTTCTACATAACTCTTATTTCCTTTCTTGTGGAGAGGGGTGATGTTGGCAAGTTTCCATTCAGTAGGGAGAGTTCCAAGCTTGAGTGACTTGTTAAACAGGTGAGTGAGGGAGTATGAAATACTTGACGCGCATTCCTTTAGTAGGCGGGCAGGTATGTTATCAGGTCCCATAGCTTTGTTTGGATTTAAAGACTTTAACACTTTAGATACTTCACTGGGTAGTAAGATTATCTCCGAGACAGTCACATTAGTTATAGGTGAGTCAGGCGTCCATTCGTCATCGGTAGTTTTGGAATACACGGAGTTGAAATAGCGATTGAAAAGACGGGCTACATTTGTTGGAGTGCTGGCACCGACACGAGCTGAATCTGCGTTGGTGGAAGTTGTCGTGACTTCTTGAGGGACGCTACTAGACTTCGTTGATGTCTTGAAGAACGACCAGAATCGCTTAGGATTAGATTGCAGGGTAGAGCTCAACGAACCAAAAAAATGGTCCCTGCTGGCTTTTATTAGTTTCTTTGCACATGAACGCAGATGTCTGTACTTTTCGCGTAAAGCATCAGAATTGATATCCTGAAGCTTCCGACGCAGGGTTTCTTTCTGCTTAAGTAGATGTAAAATACTGCTATTTAACCAGGGTAAGGTATGACGCCCCTTTATGGTATTGATAGGGATAAAATCATTGGCTGCGGCAAGAAAGCTATCTCTCCATGAATTCCAATCATCGTTGATATCAGATGGAGAATCTGAAATCGTCCAGTCAAGATCAAGCGACTCGATAGCACGATTCATTCCCTCAAAGTCTCCTCGCCTATAGTCGAAGACAGTTCTCCTAATTTTATGACTTTCTTTGAGCCGTGTTGTAAAGTCAAACAGAATGCCTCTGTGGTCGGAGAACAAGTTTAGATCTTGAAGGTCGACTACCTCAATATTGTTAACCTGGTCCGGCAGGTTGGTGATGACAAGGTCGAGAATGTTGTTTCCTCTTGTGGGTGAAAAGATAGTCTGATATAGGAAATGGTCACACAAGCTGTTATAGAAGAAACTATCAGAGTCACCCGAAGGGGTTACCGCACTCTCAGACCATGTGATTTTAGGGAAGTTGAAGTCGCCAGTGATGATGATTTTGTCGTATTGTCTACAGCAGTTATCCAAAAAGCTATTGAATGAAGACAGCCATTCATAAGTGGAATTGGGAGGCCTATAGCAGCTGACGAAGAGGATTTTATAATCTTGACTTGTAGTGCATTCAACGGAAACGATTTCGAGTCCCGCTTGAACAATAGGCACTTCTTTAGTACTAATGAATGAAGTATTTTTTGTAGCAATCAATGCCCCGCCGCCGGTTTTAAATGTTCTTTCAGTTCTAAATAAAGTATAGTCTTGTGGGAAAATTTCTTTATCATAGTATTTATCTGATAACCACGTCTCTGTAAGGAGAACTACGTCAAAGGACTCCGTGTATGCAAAGTCTTGAAGACTTAAGAGGTTTGATAACCAGTCTCCTCCAGGTAATTTATGTAAACAGACAACGAAGGCAAGATTTAGTTTGCCCAGATACTGCAGCCTTGGGTGTAGTGATGCCGCGATTACTTTGGTTAGTTATGCAGTCGTCTGGTCCAGGATTTAGTTCAATATCCATAAAGATAGATAATGTGAGTGGAGGAGTGATGTCAGGCGGTGAGATGCAAGTGTATCCATGTTTTCCCCACGTAGAAAGCGTCCGACGAATGCGATATTTACCAGCACTTAGAACCCTAACATGGACACTCTTTAGACGCACAGCTCTCATAATTTTGAAAGTAGTAAATTTGGCATTATTCTGGAAGTTAATTAGATCAGAGTTTATGCCGGTTGTATCCACTTTTGGCGACGTAGCGTCGTTGTTACTAAGTGATACGAGGAGACAAAGAAAACCAGCTGAGAAGAGGAAGAGTTGTCCAATCGCCATACTTGGTTCTCTCGAGAGCGCGCACGAACTACCGAGTGCGCGCTTAGGCCGTTGGAGTTGGTTGTTCGTTAAGTGGCGAGTCTTCTCTCTGGCGTGTGCAAATACTGCAACTGTTTCGGTGAGCGCGACTTTTAAAAAATGTTCAGAAACTGACCAGGAGTGATATATAAATACCAAACTGTTAGTACAACCCTAATCCGCGGGTCCAAGATTCCTTCGTAGAAGTGAGCTTTACACAGTTACACCAGCTGTAATCCAGTTTAGATTTACCGAGTGGCTTCGGAATTGGTAGAAAGTAAAGGAGATGCAGGAGCAAGGTTTGGCACAGCTATGGATGTCGTGGATATCAATGGCTTTTAGTTATCTATTAGTTATCTATTCCGAAGCGGCTCGCCATTGTAAATGCCCATACAGATCTCCCGCTCATATTTTATCTACTACATATACTTTTAGATATTATTACATATTAAATAATTTTTAACTTTTTATAGTTTTACGATGCATAAATGGTTAAGCCACTTTTTCTTATTTTTAATGCATATTTATATTACACACGACCGCACAAGCGGCAACGCTTTAACATATATCGTGTTTAAATAAAAGCCGTATTGTATTGTATTGTAAATCTGACACAGACTAGTCCTGATTTTCATAATCTTTTGCCAAAATCGGTCGTATCACCAAAATAACTGAAAACATGAATCCAAATCTAGACGATTGGTAAGTCATGTACAGAACTCATGTCCATGCTTTATATTGATTGATAGTGTTTATTTGGTGTGCAAGCTGTATTGTATAAAGGTTTTGCACCATCCGATAGGCCGCCATTTCGCCTTCGAAATCGCCTTTGTACAGCGCATGCTCACAAGGGGGTATCAGTGTTTGGGAGATTAGGGAGATGTTGTTTTCACGGTTTTGGCACAATCCATACTATTTGCATGATTTATTTATTATTTTACATAATTTATGAATTTAGTTCGGCGCGTGTTAAGAACGACGTTTGCCGTAAAGTCGCACCAGAGTCGTAATTCCCGACTTGGCTACTCGAACCTCATGCCGGACTCGTACCTATTGAATAGGTCGATCTCTATTGCGGCAAACGTCGTACTATCCATGAGCTTATTTCAAAATTAATAGGTTCGACTGAATTAAGTTCATGGCTAGTTCGACGTTTGCCGTAGGCCTTAGAATTCACCAATAATTATGAATGAAACATCTATCCTCAGAATCAACCGGTAAAAGGTGTTTGTGTTAATTTTGAGATTTCATAAAAACATAAAGGCATAGTATAACTATAAGTGGGGTAATCAAATGAGCTCATTTTGGTGTAATGACGACTGGAGAACACGTAAAGTAAGACTGGCTGTCTTAACGTTTCTCATCAGGGGTCAGAAGTTAATTGGGGTTGTTTAGTGGCCGAAAGACGAAGAATTTGACGGGCCGAAATTAAAGACCCTGTGTCCGAGCCCATGGTGCTTTGCGCGCGCAAATCATTTCCGTAGGCTACGAAAATCAGAAAGATCGTTGTTGTTATGTGACTCTCGAATCTTTCGAAACCATCCCTAGTTTGGGCCATCGTGTAATTATTCATAGGTATATATGCTTAACTGACTTTCTTTTATCATCATCATCATCATCGTCATCATCATCATCAAACTTTATTTCGACACGGAATTCCGTTCATTACATGATGCTCTTCCAGAGAGCCGTGTATATCATTTACTAATAGGATACTTATATATAACCTAATCTATCAAAATAAATACTATTAAAATATATATACTAACTACCTAAAATTAAAGGAAAACTAAACTTATATATAAATACCTTTGATTGTATTAAAAATTATTTAAAAATTGAACAATGGTAGTATTGTAGGCACTAGGCGGCACATTATTCCATAGCATTGAACCCCTGTACGAGAAACTCTTTTTGAGGGCTTCACTCTTTGGCCTTGGTAGGAAGCAGCTGTTATTAGATCGTCTTAAATTATGTTGGTGAATTGTGTTTGTGGGAGTGAATAAATCCGTAAGGTATTTAGGTACCTTTTTATGCATGGTTTTATACATAATACTCGCTAACTGGCGATTTCGTCGCTGTTCCAAATTTTGCCAACCGAGAGAAGCCAAGATGTCACTCGAGCGGGTTTCATAGCTTGAACCAGTGATAATTCTAGCTGCTCTGTTTTGAAGTTTTTGCAGTTGATCCGAAAGACCCTTGCCTAGACTACCCCAAACTGCACTACAATAATCAAAGTGGCCATGGGAGGCAATCAGGGAATTATAGACAGAAATTAGTAAATTTTGAGGTAGGAATGGCTTAAGTCTTCTAAGCACTCCGAGGCCTTTAGCAATTTTCTTTGAAACGTTTACTATGTGATCTCGCCAAGACAGAAGTTCATCTATTTCTACGCCAAGACAGAAGTTCATCTATTTCTACGCCAAGACATTTATATGAGGTAGTTCTGGCTATTTGTTTACCATTTATGTTTACTATAGGCTGGCCAGGGAGTAAGTTAAGTTTATGTTGCGTACCGGTAAACATATATTTTGTCTTTGAGATATTAAGTGTTAATTTATTTGCTTTAAGCCACTCGTGCACTTTGGCGAGATCATGATTAATTCCATCAACAAGTGTTGCTGGATTTTTTGATGCGTACGTAAAGTTGGTATCGTCAGCATACATTCTCACATTTGATAAAAGATTGCAATTTGGCAGGTCATTGATGTATATTAGAAATAACAATGGACCCAGAATAGATCACTGTGGGATTCCACATTTTAGAGTGCTAGGACTCGAGAGGGATCCATTCACTGAAGTAATTTGAATTCTATTGTTGAGGTAATCGGCAAACCAATCAATTGTTTTGGTTTGAACACCGTAGAGTTTTAATTTATGTATTAGAATGTCATGATCAATAGTGTCGAAGGCTTTTTTCAAGTCCAGAAATAGAATTGCATTCATAAGCCCATTGTCAATATTTAAAAACCATTCATTACTCACATCTAGAAGGGCAGTAACAGTTGAGTGAAGTGGTCTAAATCCAGATTGAAATATATAGAATTGGTTAAAAACGGCTTTTTCCAATATTTTAATTACAGCTGGTAGGACTGATATTGGTCTGTAGTTATTTAAGTCTGTTCGAAGGTCTTCTTTATGAATTGGGAAAACTTTAGCTTTTTTCCACTCTAACGGTATATGTCCTATAGTTATTGTTAGGTTAAAAATATACGTTAAAGCATTTATCATTACAGGAGTACCTTCTTTTAAAAGACGCACAGGAATGCCATCCAGACCACTTGCTTTGTTTGAATCAAGCTTTTGAATTATTTTTTGAACCTGATTTAAACTAAGTTGCTTTAATTCAAAGGATGATTTCGCAGGATTTATGAAATCAAGATAGCTTGTATTTGAAGTAAGCACATTTGATGCCAGATTAGGACCGATGTCAGTAAAATGTTTGTTAAAGGCATTACTAATTTCCGATGGATCAGTTATAACGACATCAGTCATCGAGGACAACTTTGGTTGGTTGTACTGTTGACTTTCCTTTTTTTGAAAGGATGGTATTAATACCATGCCAAGTCTTGCGTAAGTTAGTTTGGTTTTCTTTAAAGTAGTTATCATAATAATCTATTTTCGTACGCTTTATAGTGGCATTTAGATTATTCTTCGAACATTTATATGCTTTCCAGTCATCCTCATTATTAGTAATAATCGCTATTTTTTTCAGCCTATCCCTTTCAAACATAAGACGTTTGATATTAGGTGTTAACCAGGGAGCAAAGCTGTTTTTCGCTCTTTTCGTTTTACTGGGTGCATGCCTGTTTGCTATTTCCAGGAACAATTGCTTCCATAGTTCCCAGGCGATATCAGGGTCTTTACAGTATAATATTTTATGCCAAGGGGCTAAGTTGATTTCCTGTTGAAAACGTATCGAGTCGAAATGCTTAAAATTTCTCGAAAAGACGTAATTGGGAACGTGTCTGGGAGAAATTAATCTTAACTTTTGAATATATTCTTTTTAAAATGAAACTTTAGTTCGAATATTTCTTCGAATCCCGGTCTAGAGTGGCGAGTAGAGGAATTCCGGAGAAAGGACCGAGACAGCGAGGCGAAGCGACTCGACAAATAATCCTTCAGCAGTCCACATTTTACTTTCTCTAGATCTACAAAAGAACACTTGTGGTTCAAATGGACTACTACGTGAGTTTCCCGGGGATTTGCTGCACCAATGGACCAGTGGGCTTCGTTGGAAATACAAAGCACAAAGCATGCAACCACTTCTGGCATCAAGATCATTCGTAATTATAATTTCGCATGGCTAAGCTCCACTGAGGTGTTACGACGTATCTGTATATGTTTTGCATTTTTATTAGCAGAGAGAAAGCAATGTCGTTAACCCTTTTTTCATCCTCCAGTAGGTCCAGAAAGTCTTGCTACCAAAACTACGATCGCGGGTCAAAGTTCAATCTGCCGAGTTCAGCTGTTACTTCGCTGTGAGTTTGACTCGAGTGCGAGTACGAGTCGACATTTCATTTTACACTCAAAATATATCATTCGCAAGGAAAGTAGAGATCTTCAAATACAGCTAAGCAATACTGGAAACATGAAAACAAGGTAGCAAGAGTATGTGTTTGCTTGTAGAGTTGTGAAAAGTCGCACTCGTAAACCTAATTAGAATCTAAAGACAGAACAACTGGCGTCCTGCCGAGTACTGTTAAAATCATATTCGAAGCATCCGGAGAAAATTCGTGGGCTCGATTGGGTTTCTAATCCGGTAGAAATTATGAAATTCGTTATCCAAAGTATATGGTTACTTCTTTTATGAAACTTATAAACCATCGAGAGCATTTTAGTTTAGCCTGAATTTCAGCCGTCTCCTCTGGTTCGTTCCTCCCGAGGCCTTTAATTTATGCGGCCGTTGATAAACAAACTAATAATAACATTGGCGCAAAGCACCATGGGCTCGGACACAGGGTCTTTAAACAGAAGTTGAAGTTAGGTACTAAACAGCCAAATGTTTCAAACTCAAAGGTGCTTAGACTTTCTCCAAGCCGTTTATGAGATACGTTGATTTTTTACTTCGTCGCTCGCTGTCAAGTAGTTTCCAAAGTAGTCAACTTGTGACAAGTCTAAAAGGCGGCATGAGTTTGAACTTTAACTGATTTCAAACACGCTTCGACGGCCGCCGAGCTCGCCATGTTGATTGATACTCTCGAGCTCCACTCCTGCTAGTTTGTGATTGATAGGTGTTGACACGCTGCAAACTCGTTAGCCAATGGTAATTTTGCTTTGTTCCAGCAACGCGTAATTATTGATGTCCGCAGTCCCCCCCCCCCCCCCCTTTCTTCTCCTCTCTCTCGGCCCCATTCTTCCGCTCGCACGCATCCAATATTCTTCACTTCGCTCCGCTCCGCTCGCAAACTCACTATCAATGGAACTCACTGTCAATGGAACTCACTATCAATGGAACTCACTATCAATGGAACTCACTATCAATGGAACTCACTGTCAATGGAACTCACTATCAATGGAACTCACTGTCAATGGAACTCACTATCAATGGAACTCACTGTCAATGGAACTCACTGTCAATGGAACTCACTATCAATGGAACTCACTGTCAATGGAACTCACTGTCAATGGAACTCACTGTCAATGGAACTCACTATCAATGGAACTCACTATCAATGGAACTCACTGTCAATGGAACTCACTATCAATGGAACTCACTGTCAATGGAACTCACTATCAATGGAACTCACTGTTAATGGAACTCACTATCAATGGAACTCACTATCAATGGAACTCACTATCAATGGAACTCACTATCAATGGAACTCACTATCAATGGAACTCACTATCAATGCAACTCACTATCAATTGAACTCACTATCAATGCAACTCACTGTCAATGGAACTCACTGTCAATGGAACTCACTATCAATGGAACTCACTGTCAATGGAACTCACTGTCAATGGAACTCACTGTCAATGGAACTCACTATCAATGGAACTCACTATCAATGGAACTCACTATCAATGGAACTCACTATCAATGGAACTCACTGTCAATGGAACTCACTATCAATGGAACTCACTATCAATGGAACTCACTGTCAATGGAACTCACTATCAATGGAACTCACTATCAATGGAACTCACTATCAATGGAACTCACTATCAATGGAACTCACTGTCAATGGAACTCACTATCAATGGAACTCACTATCAATGGAACTCACTATCAATGGAACTCACTATCAATGGAACTCACTGTCAATGGAACTCACTATCAATGGAACTCACTATCAATGGAACTCACTATCAATGGAACTCACTGTCAATGGAACTCACTATCAATGGAACTCACTATCAATGGAACTCACTGTCAATGGAACTCACTGTCAATGGAACTCACTGTCAATGGAACTCACTATCAATGGAACTCACTATCAATGGAACTCACTGTCAATGGAACTCACTGTCAATGGAACTCACTATCAATGGAACTCACTATCAATGGAACTCACTATCAATGGAACTCACTGTCAATGGAACTCACTATCAATGGAACTCACTGTCAATGGAACTCACTATCAATGGAACTCACTGTTAATGGAACTCACTATCAATGGAACTCACTATCAATGGAACTCACTATCAATGGAACTCACTGTCAATGGAACTCACTATCAATGGAACTCACTATCAATGGAACTCACTATCAATGGAACTCACTATCAATGGAACTCACTATCAATGCAACTCACTATCAATTGAACTCACTGTCAATGGAACTCACTATCAATGGAACTCACTGTCAATGGAACTCACTGTCAATGGAACTCACTGTCAATGGAACTCACTATCAATGGAACTCACTATCAATGGAACTCACTATCAATGGAACTCACTATCAATGGAACTCACTGTCAATGGAACTCACTATCAATGGAACTCACTATCAATGGAACTCACTGTCAATGGAACTCACTATCAATGGAACTCACTATCAATGGAACTCACTATCAATGGAACTCACTATCAATGGAACTCACTGTCAATGGAACTCACTATCAATGGAACTCACTATCAATGGAACTCACTATCAATGGAACTCACTATCAATGGAACTCACTGTCAATGGAACTCACTATCAATGGAACTCACTATCAATGGAACTCACTATCAATGGAACTCACTGTCAATGGAACTCACTATCAATGGAACTCACTGTCAATGGAACTCACTATCAATGGAACTCACTGTCAATGGAGGGAAAAGAAGGGACTGCTCGCAGTCTAGTCAAAAATGCCATAGATAGATTGAAGATGAAAAACACTTTTTAATTCGATGTCCTTAGTTATAACCCAAAGCGTGATCGACTCTAGAACTATAAAAAGAAAAGTACAATACTTAACGGAAGATGAGATATTCTTCTTATTGATTAACCCACCGGAGTATATTGTGCAAAATTAAGTATCGAGATACATATATGAATGCATCAAAGAAAGGAACAAATGAATAACTTCTACCATGGCTTATAAAAATATATATTAGAGAGTCTTGAATATTTACGTTATCTCCAGCATCAGGAACCATTACCATTTATTATAATAACCAGCGTAGTCCCTAGGCCTTCTGGCTTGGTATTTTGTCTGAGTGGGTTAATGGGATCCCTGTGGTTTGTAATGGCTTGTGACGTCACTGCTCACTGTTACCAATTCGATCCACGGATTCGCTATACATTTGCTCGTGAAGAGCTTGAGCAAATATCAAAGCATGGGTTTGATTCTTTAAGAGAGTTTTGCTTGGATTTGAAAAGCACTTTGCCTGATTTGGCGTGGAGGAAACCCGCTCTAGGTGAATATCGCGTTGAGTTTCACGGCTCAACTTCTATCCGTTTGACGAAGCACTGACAGATATGAGTTCATTCACCACAGGCTACCCAAGCGTAAGGTTTTTGATTAAGCGTTAATTTTACAAGACTTGACTGGGAATTTATAGTTTTCTAGAAATTGCAATAATTCTGTAAATATTGAAATAAAAGAAACAAGAGCCCATCTGGGCTTTCACTCGGGCCACATGAGATTGAAGATGAAATTACACTTTCATTTGAAATCCTCTAGTAATAACCGAAGGGAAGAATTATTAGCTGAATTTAGCAGTCTTTAGGAGTGGCTGGTAGCGCGGTGACATTCATTCTCTGCTCCCCTAGTATATATATATATATGTAATTTAATATTTTTGTTTTTCTCGTGTATGTAAATTAAAGAAGTTGACCTCTACTTTAATATTCATGTTCATGTTACGCACGCTTATAGCAGAGCGCGGTAATTACGTCACAAGTCTAGACCCCCCGCCAAGACTCAGACAAACAAACCGCTTTTCTTGTATCAACTTACAAGAATTGACTAGCACTTCAGTTCGTCCTCTGTCTATTCTACCAGAAATGACTGCTTTCCTGGACCATATTTTGAAAGGGAACCTGATGATTATACTGTCGAACAGCTTAAACTTTGGCTGAAATACAGAGGATTGAAACAAAGCGACAAACGTTGATCTTGTCAAGCGAGTTTTGCATCTTCGCTGGCCAACCAACGAGACATGCTTACTATATAGACTGTCAAGTCCTATTTAAACTGTATCCCAAACTCATCTTTTCCCATGCAATATCGTTGTAAGACTTCACCTAAACATTGAAAAGTTACAAAGGTCAGGTTTTCCTGTATTAAGGCAAAAACAAAAGAATGTAGCCGCATGCCGAGTGCAATCATCTTCTTCAATAAAACTCATCGGATACCAAAGCTGTTATGGCTGGAAGAGCATATACATTAAAACTATGAACTGATAGCATCCTAAAATTCGGCAATCTTCCTTATGTTGGTGTGCTCTTTCAAACCATTATGTTATTGTTTGCATATATCGAGTTTTCAAATTTAATACCTGCAGCTCCGAAAGAAATTAACTTCATTTGTGCTCAGAAAATAAATCAAAGCATTGTAGATGTAGGCTTTGCTTCCAAAATTTATTTAGAATCCACTGATAAATTCAAGTAAACTTAATGGTTGAACAGTAGTTCCTTCTCATTGTTTACTGGTGGATACATAGTCAGGGTTTCAGTAATTTATAGCCACTTACGTTTCATTGCCAGACCTAGTCTCGTTGTTCTGTGCTTTTAAGGTCTCTTGTACAAACATTTATCCAATGCTGACATTTCTCACTGAATTTGCTGTAAAGGTTTTGGAACAGAAAAGCTCCTCCTGTGAGTGATCAAAAAGGCCGAGAAAAGATGAGAAACCTGATCTACTAGCGGTGTACCGATCGATGCTTCATTCTCCGAGACATATCTCTTTGAGCGCCGGATTCACTCTTACATCTCCCCCAGCAACAATGCTTGGTATAGTCACCATTACTGATATGACTAGGAATCTTACTGAAGCAGCTGAAGGCATTGATTCTTTTTTTTTATCGAAAAAAATACGAATTCGGTCCTAATTTAGTCTGCTGTTCTGCAGGTTCAGAGTACTAATGAGTGTCTCAAATGTATGTTTATATTTGTCCCATATTATAAGTTGTATCCTGTCCACCTATGATGGAGCTATCACTGTATTTCTCTACTGTTCTTTCTACCCTGCGGCTCTTTGATCGCGTCCATATCGGTATTTGTTGGACAAAAGATTATTAACTGAAATGCCCGTTTTGTTTCTCTCTATTTAAAAGCTTTTACCCTCCTTCCCAAAACTGCAGTGTGCTCATTATATTACAGAACTATAAAGGGAACTGTTGGAAGCCTTTAATTTCTCGAACCAAAATCTCGGCCGTAAGAGGAGTCTTGTTTACCGTGAGAGTTGAATAACTGCTTCGGTCATCATATTCTGTGCCGAGTGAGTGTTTATTACCTACGAAACATACCTCAAACAAGAAATATCCTGAGCCTGTTGGGAGTGTTGGAAGGCTTTCGCACGAGTGAACTTAAATAAAACATTAAACTGCTTACATTTGAGAGATGGGACTCCAAATTTGAGAGAAAATTCCTCGCGCCGTCGTCCACCATCTTGATTTACTGTATTTAATTATGTAAATAAATTAACCTGGCGATTGTTGCGTGACCAGCACAATGCAATCTGATTGGTTTGAATTTGACCTTTAACGCATGCGCAGAACCCGTGCGACATGAAAAAAAAAAAAAAAACGACTTGCATTTTAAGACTCGTCGCTGCCACAGGCAGCCCGAGTAACAAGACTTTACCTGTGTGTTTGTCAGTTATTGGGCTGTGTCTGTGTGCAATTTCAGCGCATTTGGGCGATTTTTTCTTCCCGGCAGAACCAGGCCAGTACTAAAGAGAGAGTTTATTGGGTCTACATATAATCTCAGTAACAAAACGTGCGACCTCCCTGTTTCTATTGATAACGTGAAAATTTCCAGGACAAATTTATATAAATGCTTAGGTGTTAAAATTGATGAGAAACTAAACTGGGAAAATCACATCGAAACAATATGCAAAAAAGTCAGCGCGGGCATTGGTGCTATTAGGCGAATCAAACCGTTTATGTTCCACTTGATTCCCGTGAAACAATTTATAAGGCCTTAATTCAGCCTTATTTCGATTACTGTTCCCCTTTGTGGGATAACTGTAGAAAAATCTTAAAGGATATTACTGACTACAAAGATTCCAAGCCCGTGCTGCAAGAGTAATTACTGGTGCCAGCTATCGGAAATTAGATCTGTTGACATACTCGATCCTCTTGGCTGGCAAACACTTGATGTAAGGCATGCTTGTACAAAATCTATCTTAATATACAAAATACTTCATGGCTACTCCGCACCCTGCCTTAAAAAATCATTTATAGCTCTGAACGATCGTCAGAATAGCTCAGTACAATTTAAGAAACTATGAAACAAACCTAGCACTTCCAAAGCCTTTTTTTGAAAAGAAGCTTTAAATATCATGGTGCTATGCTATGGAATACCCTTCCGCGCGAAGCTAAACTAGCGGAATTGCTCCAACAATTCCGGAGAGAAATAAAGAAATTGACTGATGTAGGGACACGTTGATAGCTCTGTAAATAGTACATATCAATTTTAAATAACTATTAGTTTTTATAAGTAATTTGAATAATACCAACTGAATAGCCTATAAATATTACTTTTTACCTCTCCTTGTAAATACATTTTTAAGTCTGAATATAACTTAGTATAGTTCTAATTAGTTGTACTGCTTGACTATAATAGTCTTTAATAAGACAGCCATGCATACCCTTAGATAGTCGGCATAATTCCTACATCAAATTAATGGTAATGCGATGCTCGTTATGAAATCAACTCGTCATTTTAAACCAACCATCGTATCATTAGCATAAAAAATCCGGCACACTAAAATTAAATTCTTCTATGATCACCCGGCCATTTTTAAACCGTTGATCCACTAAGCTTCGAAAGGAGTGTCGGGGATAGACGGTGGGTGCGGTGCGAGTAAAAAGTGCGGGTGCGAGTAAAAAGTGCGGGTTCGAGTAAAAAGTGCGGGTGCCAGTAAAAAGGTGCGGGTTCGAGTAAATAGGTGCGGATAAAATTATGCAATGTATTCGAGAGAGAAAAGCAACAATAGCGAATTTGATTTTTTATGTAGTCGTTCAAATTAAATCTTGTTCAGGTTCACATATGTTTTTGTGAGAAACTAATTCATCCCACATCGATAGCAAGGTGGGAGAAATCAAAGGTTAAAATTTTATGTCGTGCACATCAATGGTTTTAGTTATCTATTCATTTTACAAGTAAGATAAAATATTCGCGTCCGATCTGTATGGGTATCGCCGAAGCGGCTCGCTATTGTAAATGCCCATACAGATCGGACGCGAATATTTTATCTACTACTTAAATGCGTGAAACTGCATGGAAACGAGGCGAACGGTGACTCGTTCGAGCGATGTGTATCACAGCGAATATTGGGTGCAAAAACAAACGGATTTTATCTGTCATATATGGCCTCTCAAGCAAGAAAAGGAAACATTACGCCGTGTACAAGTGTGATAATAGGCTGTACGATGCAAACGGCCAACATACAGGCCTCCACTTCTTTAAGTTTCCAAGGACGCCTGCTCGAATACGAAATCGGTGGTGCAACCTTCTACAACAATACTGTATCGTTTCTTTTTCATCGAGGCAGGAACTGAGGCTTTGACATACTTACACCCATTAAAGTCTTTACCAGCTTCTAAAGTTTTTACATGACCTTCTACGAAACATTGATACGACTTCAACTTCTTGAAGTTAGTGCCCTTCAAGACAATATGCCGGTACTTTTTAGTAGACACGACACGACACGACACGACACGACAAGGTAGTCATATAATTGAATGAAGCTGAGCTCGGGAAGGCATCGCAAGTCTGTATTCCAACTCAACGGAGAAATATGCTGTAAAACTCTCCTGTAATTAAAATCTTCTTTCAAATCAGAGTGGCTTGCATTCAATTCAGAACCAGAACAGTGTGTAGATGAGGATGGCGAAACATCCCTCATCAAAAGTGTGTAGACTTTCAGTATAAGATCTGCTTTGATTCCTCCAGTAGTTTCTACGGTGGCCCACGACTGTCACGGCAAGAGCAAGAAGCTCACGGCAAGAGCAACATCCCTGAGGCCTGGGTACCAGTGTATGGATTGCGAAGCATAATGGAATATCTAGCGACACGTGGCATCGTGCAATGGCGGGGGATTGATTACTGAGGCCAGTGTTTGTAAAAACGCTATAATTTAACAGAGTTTGTGAGGTTTGCCAGTCAGCAGGAATCAGCCTCATAAACTCTGTTAAATCTTTCCCGGTTTTGATAGCTGGAGTCACTCTGTTGGGAGGGTTACCCTGGCTGCAAGCTATGGTACATGATCTAGCGGGGCTATCCGTTAAAATTGCCATGTAAATGCTCGGTTAGCCGGTACAAGTTTAACCGCGGATCAGATTCCAATTGTTTCCGGCGATTTTCAATCCATACGAAACAAAATAGATCAAAAGACGATGCTTTATTATTAATAAGCATTATTAATAAAGCCGAAATCAACCTTTTACGTGAACCCGCACCTTCTACCCGCGATCCGCGACCATTAGTTAAACTCCTTCGAAAGTCGTGGCCGACTAATCTTGTTTTGTACTTAGGTCCGTTTCGAGGACAGACCAGTACGAGAGTTTGCAAGGTAAGCAAATTTAAAGCTTGTGGCGATAAAAGCTAAATTTACCGTCGAATCGTAGTTCAATTCCTACTTAAAATATGAGTGGGGTTCGATGACAAATTATACATTAACAGACTCTACGCACTCGGAATGACAGACTAAAGACTGGCAATTTGTAGGATTATCCGGATGGGAGACTAGAGTATTGAGCAGATAAGATCAGAGCTTGGTATATACGAACCTGGCAGTAAATAGAGTCGGTTAGAGACTTATTTTATCGCAACAGATGCCTTAACGGTCGATTCTTTGGCTGACTGTGATCCGTTTCCTACGTTATCCCTCATCAGTATAATATAGTTTTAATCCTTCACATATTGCACAAAGATGATTATATTTGGAACTTAACAGCAAAACAGTGAGAAGATCATGCCAAGTAGTTCTGTCGGTGGTTTATTGCCGGTAATCAAGCATTCTGTGTTTTTAATAAGAGGACAGGAAAAATATTGTGACATCTCCGTGTTTTTAATAAAAAAGTACAACGATCACTTCAAAATAAACGCTTAGCATTCGGATGCTTCAGGAGCCCATAACTATAGGAGCGTCCATCCCACATACTAGGCCCTGATAACTAGGAGCGTTCATCCCACATACTAGGCCCTGATAACTAGGAGCGTCCATCCCACATACTAGGCCAATGCCGCAGCGTTCTAAAAATAACCTAACTTGTGAAAACGTTCTTTTGTTTCGCCACTGGTGCAACCCACTAATTGGCGGGAACATTGATCTAAAAATAGCCCATCTTGTGAAAACGCTGTGACAGCTATATAGGAGATATGGACGCTCCTGGATGCTTCTATTATTTTTTTGTAATTTTTTTAGCTGTGCCGATCACTTGTTTGAAACAGAATAGACCGCCGGAAGAATAAAACAGCACAGAAATAATAAAACAGTGTAAAAGCAGGCTAAGATTTGAAAGAAAATATTACACAGTAATAAGGAATTAGAAAGGTAGGCTAAGGTTTTAGGGGAATTCTGTGCTCTTGAAGCAAAATAAATTCTCCAAGAGGAAGCTATTTGTTAATGAGTACAACTGGCCCGGCCAAAAAAATTGCTGTGCATGTGTGTGGGCGTTCACTCACCCTAACTGCGATTGCTTTCTATTCAAAAATTATCTGGATCTGATCCAAAATTGTTTACTCTCTTCAGTTTAACAACCTTTATAGGTTTAAAATAAAATATTGCATTTCACAACACAGTTTTTTATTGTCAGGTTTTGATATCACCTGCTAGCAGAGATTTCTCAACTCCTAAATCGGTCCTTTCCGTTTTGCTTTGTATCGTGTTCACATTATCGCGACGGAAATCCGACTCCTGGAAAATACTCTTACAAACTCGTACCCAGACTCTCCTTGCTGTCGTAACGGCCGTGCAGGCTCGGAAAAAGGAGACGACAGGTATGTAAAACGCTTGTGCATGCGTGAATTTCACGTTCGCGCGCATTATTTTAGTTGAATTTTCACTGAAATTTGGACTTCAAAGCATTGTTACAGAAAAGTACGAGCTCCAATTTTTAAGTCCTTTCATGGACCAGTCCCAAATTTAATTGGCCTGATGACTGAATTAATAAAACTCTTGCGATTTTCTCCTCGGTCTTTTCTGCAATGTGTCGAGTTTCTGACGATTTTCTGAACAGAAACTATTTAGAACTGCTCCCGCGATTTCTACCGCTGACTGGACATGTGCACCTTTTGCAGACCTGTCCACTGAGGCAAAACGTCACGTGCATGCGCTTTTGATGAGCTCCGCATAGCGCGCGCGTTCGGCCAGTTTCCCACCCAAACAAATATTTCTCCAAAAGCAACAAAACTACTTTAAAGCTACGCTTAAGCATATCAAAATCATTGCACACAGAAGAGAACATTTGGTATTGGTGATCGCTTTGAAATAAATGCGATTTTATTTGAGAGAGATAACAACTTCGATGACAATGTGACTTACTTATTGATATCGTAACTATACGAAGGAGAATTCTCTGCTTTCGTTTGGACTCTCGAATATCTCTCCTACTGCAGCTCCCGCCATACCAAAGGTCAACAAAAGAAAAATAGTAGTACGAAATGAAACTTTAGAAGCGATTTGCCATACTCTAAACTCGAGAAACCTCGACGTTCTATATTGAATCCGAAGGTAAGAATTCAGTTCAAGAATGCGTATTCAAGCTAAACCCAGTTTTCCTCTACTTGGTGGTTCCTAAACCACTGAGTAAGGCTTTGTAAAAATTCACTCCAACCAGCCGGTAGAAAATTCAAATTTACCATGTCGAAATCTTAGCACAAATAGCTCCCAAAACCGTGTTTCGAGTGAGTAATGCTAGCTATACCGGAATTAAGGTCTCCCGTAATCGATATACGAGGCCCTTTTTATTTAGGGTAAATTCCGAGTAAGCGCCGACACGACATTGAAACAGCGACATGAAGGCCATGAAATAACGAGGAACGTCTGAAATTGCGAGAGTGACAGAGAGACTGAGAAATAAGAAAACAATTGACGAATTGACAGCTTCATTCATACACGGTAGTGTCTTCAGTATATATATATACAATATAAAATAGATATTAAGAAAGAAAGTGAATTTACATGGATATTATATAATAATAAGATTTGTGCATAAAAACTGGTTTACAAGACAGCCGTGTGTTCGTCGTAAGTGTGTTAAAAAGTAACAACAATTCCATATAAAATACAATAGCGCATGTACCTGATATCAATCACATTTGGTCGAGGTTACACTTGCATTCCATATAAAATACAATAGCGCATGTCCTGATATCAATCACATTTGGTCGAGGTTACACTTGCATTTCATATAAAATACAATACTGGCGCATGTACCTGATATCAATCACATTTGGTCGAGGTTACACTTGCATTTCATATAAAATACAATAGCGCATGTACCTGATATCAATCACATTTGGTCGAGGTTACACTTGCATTTCATATAAAATACAATAGCGCATGTACCTGATATCAATCACATTTGGTCGAGGTTACACTTGCATTCCATATAAAATACAATAGCGCATGTACCTGATATCAATCACATTTGGTCGAGGTTACACTTGCATTCCATATAAAATACAATAGCGCATGTACCTGATATCAATCACATTTGGTCGAGGTTACACTTGCATTCCATATAGAATACAATAGCGCATGTACCTGATATCAATCACATTTGGTCGAGGTTACACTTGCATTCCATATAAAATACACTAGCGCATGTACCTGATATCAATCACATTTGGTCGAGGTTACACTTGCATTCCATATAAAATACACTAGCGCATGTACCTGATATCAATCACATTTGGTCGAGGTTACACTTGCATTTCATATAAAATACAATAGCATTTCATATAAAATACAATAGCGCATGTACCTGATATCAATCACATTTGGTCGAGGTTACACTTGCATTTCATATAAAATACAATAGCGCATGTACCTGATATCAATCACATTTGGTCGAGGTTACACTTGCATTTCATATAAAATACAATAGCGCATGTACCTGATATCAATCACATTTGGTCGAGGTTACACTTGCATTCCATATAAAATACACTAGCGCATGTACCTGATATCAATCACATTTGGTCGAGGTTACACTTGCATTTCATATAAAATACAATAGCATTTCATATAAAATACAATAGCGCATGTACCTGATATCAATCACATTTGGTCGAGGTTACACTTGCATTCCATATAAAATACAATAGCGCATGTACCTGATATCAATCACATTTGGTCGAAGTTACACTTGCATTTCATATAAAATACAATAGCGCATGTACCTGATATCAATCACATTTGGTCGAGGTTACACTTGCATTCCATATAAAATACAATAGCGCATGTACCTGATATCAATCACATTTGGTCGAGGTTACACTTGCATTCCATATAAAATACAATAGCATTTCATATAAAATACAATAGCGCATGTACCTGATATCAATCACATTTGGTCGAGGTTACACTTGCATTCCATATAAAATACAATAGCGCATGTACCTGATATCAATCACATTTGGTCGAGGTTACACTTGCATTTCATATAAAATACAATAGCGCATGTACCTGATATCAATCACATTTGGTCGAGGTTACACTTGCATTCCATATAAAATACAATAGCGCATGTACCTGATATCAATCACATTTGGTCGAGGTTACACTTGCATTCCATATAAAATACAATAGCGCATGTACCTGATATCAATCACATTTGGTCGAGGTTACACTTGCATTCCATATAAAATACAATAGCGCATGTACCTGATATCAATCACATTTGGTCGAAGTTACACTTGCATTTCATATAAAATACAATAGCGCATGTACCTGATATCAATCACATTTGGTCGAGGTTACACTTGCATTCCATATAAAATACAATAGCGCATGTACCTGATATCAATCACATTTGGTCGAGGTTACACTTGCATTCCATATAAAATACAATAGCGCATGTACCTGATATCAATCACATTTGGTCGAGGTTACACTTGCATTCCATATAAAATACAATAGCGCATGTACCTGATATCAATCACATTTGGTCGAGGTTACACTTGCATTCCATATAAAATACAATAGCATTTCATATAAAATACAATAGCGCATGTACCTGATATCAATCACATTTGGTCGAGGTTACACTTGCATTTCATATAAAATACAATAGCGCATGTACCTGATATCAATCACATTTGGTCGAGGTTACACTTGCATTCCATATAAAATACACTAGCGCATGTACCTGATATCAATCACATTTGGTCGAGGTTACACTTGCATTTCATATAAAATACAATAGCATTTCATATAAAATACAATAGCGCATGTACCTGATATCAATCACATTTGGTCGAGGTTACACTTGCATTCCATATAAAATACAATAGCGCATGTACCTGATATCAATCACATTTGGTCGAAGTTACACTTGCATTTCATATAAAATACACTAGCGCATGTACCTGATATCAATCACATTTGGTCGAGGTTACACTTGCATTCCATATAAAATACAATAGCGCATGTACCTGATATCAATCACATTTGGTCGAGGTTACACTTGCATTCCATATAAAATACAATAGCGCATGTACCTGATATCAATCACATTTGGTCGAGGTTACACTTGCATTCCATATAAAATACAATAGCATTTCATATAAAATACAATAGCGCATGTACCTGATATCAATCACATTTGGTCGAGGTTACACTTGCATTTCATATAAAATACAATAGCGCATGTACCTGATATCAATCACATTTGGTCGAGGTTACACTTGCATTCCATATAAAATACACTAGCGCATGTACCTGATATCAATCACATTTGGTCGAGGTTACACTTGCATTTCATATAAAATACAATAGCGCATGTACCTGATATCACATTTGGTCGAGGTTACACTTGAAAGCTTGAATTGATTGGACATGCGCAGTTTCTCGTTTAGCTCAATCCATATTTGGGCGCCGCTGTATAAGATCGGCTTTTCTTTAGATAATTAGTTAAGCTAGCCCTCGGAAGCTTGTTTGAACTCCAGAGTCTTCGTTTTTTTGTGACACCTATAATACTATATAGGCGATATGGATGCTCCTGGATGCATTGTAGGTTTTGTTCTTTACTGATTTTTACTACAGTGAAACTTTTATGACCTTTTATCGTCATATCTTTAGTCTTATGGTTCATTTAGTTTGGGTGTGTTCTATGATGTCTGGTCATATCCTGGATTACCTGGTAGGGATAACAAGTCTATGTCTTGAAATAAAAGGCGATTATGTTGTCCTTAACAGTAAGATAGGTTTTAGAAAGGCTTAGAGTAGAATACTATGGATTTATATTAGGCATTAACTACCACAATAAAGCATTCGAATTACGTGCAATAAAACGTTCAGGCGTACATTATTATACTGTTTGGACCAAAAGTATGGCTTCACTCAAAATAAACCATTAATTATATACTCTAAAGTAATAAAAATACCTAAAAAACCGAATGTAGGTTTTGTTCTTTAACCTTGATCGTCATATCTTTAGTCGTATGGTTTCATTTAGTTTGGCTCTGGTCATATGCGCCGAACGCAATTGAAACAAAATATATTTAGGCGGCTTCTTTTGGTCATGGTATCAGGCACATGAAAAGTCAACGTTTGAATCGGGCCTTAGTAGAATCCTATGGACTCGGTTATATTAGGGTACAATAAAGCATTCGAATTACTTACAATTAAATGTTCAGGCGTTCAGTATTATGCTGTTTGACCAGAATACTCTAGAGTAATAAAAATCCTTTCGAGTTCTTCAGGTAATGAAGCTTTTAAGCCGGAAGACAATGCGCTGGAAGCCAGAAAATAATTCTAAAACCTTATCACCGATCTCATTAACCGATGGATTAAATTTCTGGGCCGGTCACTCAAATATTTTTCATGCAACCGGTTTTTCCCTAGCGATATTTAAAAGATCAGTACTAGTGATCATATTTGTACTGGTGATCATATGTTGAAGTAATTTTAGCCTTACTTAAAACATAGTCAGTTCACCAACATGATCGGTAGGTCGGTAGTTGTTGTTTGGTCACTTTATTTGTTTTGGCTTTCTGTGCATATATTAACATTGTCTTTCTGTGCAGATCAGTTAATTTTAACTAACGGTGAAAGTGTCCGGCCCACGACTGAAAAATAAATACTCAGTGTAGCCGCCATGATGTACTTTATATTTGTGATGGTTAAACACGGTAAGACCCAGCGATATTGACATATAAAAACAGCAGCAACATATATTCCTGAGTATCATTGTACGTGTTATAAATACCTGGTATTACCATACTTGGGCCGCTTACTTTCTGTCAACTGGTAGCTTCCCTCACATCACAATGACTCTCAGAAGTAAATTTATCAAGGGTCCTTCGATGATAGTACATGAGTTCCTAATGACACAATAAGACGACTCATGATCACTAAACAGCATACGCACTCGCTCGAAAGTATCGCCGGCCTGAAAATACCAAACGCTTCCTGGAAAATCATATGGATGTGCTCCTAATTAGCTGCTGCACTAATGATAGGTCGTTTTCATAACTGATATATTTGTCATAATTATTTCATTACGCCATTAGTAATTACTCGGGCTGCCTGTGCAGCAAAATTCTGCGCATGCGTTAAATTATACATTAATTGTTGGCGCTAATGTATTTATCTCCAGTCCAGTCGCGATCTTCTGCGGACGCTATCAGCTTGTTTGAGGTACGTTTCGTAGGTTTTATGGCACGTTTCATTTTACTCTCGGTCATAATACATACCAGCGCAAACACCGTGATCGGTAGGCCAACACTAAAATAATTTTGACGGCGTTTTTGGCTGGTTTACCGATCTCGTACGATCTCTCTGTGTACCGCGTTATACAGGTATACAGAATAGCTGATTTATAGCGAAATATAGCGATTTACTAGCAAATATATATACTGTGGTTGAGCAGTTACGTTATGGGTTACTATCCTCTATCGAAGTCTGAAGACATCTGAACTCCTGAACTGTGAGAGCAACACTGCATGTCGCTCGCCAGCACAGAATAATTTATGACGACCCAAGCAATATTCAACTCTCAAGGTAAACAAACACGGCCGAGGTTTTGGTTCGAGAAATTAAACCTTTATAGTTCTTTAATATAATGAGCAGACTGAAGTTTTGGGAATGAGGGTAAAGCTTTTAATTAGAGATCCAACAGGCATTTCAGTTAATAATCTTTAATCCAACAAATACCAAAATGGACTCGTAATAGCTCATCATGTTTAGCAAGAACAGCAGTGAAAGTTACACAGAGGCACACAAATTGACATAGCTCCATCACAGGATGGACAGGATACAACTTATAATATGCTACAAAATACTAAACATACATTTGAGACAATCATATATTAGTACTCGGAACCTGCAGTATAACAGAACAGCAGACTAAATTGTAAACGTGTGTTACATGAATGAGTAGTGTTTAAATTAAAAGGTCAACTTCTCTAATTTACATACGAGAAAAACACAAATATTAAATTACATATATCCTAGGGGAGCAGAGAATGAGAGTCACCGCGCTACCGGCCACTCCTAAAGACTGCTACATTCAGCTAATAATTCTTCCCTTTGGTTATTACTAAGAGGATTTCAAATGAAAGTGTATTTCATCTTCAACTCATGTGGCCCGAGTGAAAGCCCAGATGGGCTCTTGAATTGTTACATTAGCGAACAAGCGGCAAGTAGGCACCTCTTTAACTAACATATAAATACACGCTAAATAATACTCTACAGCGTCATGCAACAATATTTTTTTTCACGCAAACCTATAACCAACAAAGGAGACATCTTCCCGGAACCTCTTCCAAACTATTTCCCGGTTTTTCCAAACTATTTTATTTGACTCACATTTCACTCCTAAATTGCTATTCCTTAAATGGGTTAATCCTCCTGTCTGCAAAATAGACAAGAAAGCAAGCATCACAGAAGACGCTTTTCCAGATTCGTAAAATTTGACACTTTTGTTAGTGGTTCAAACTGACAAAACGCAAGTTCAATATAAGAGTGCTGTTTTATTAGCAAAGAAAATCCAACTTTTACAAAAATGCACTTCTTCACGTAATCTCCGGCTGATATTTTTACCAACCATAAGAAGCATTTTAAGCTATACCGTGGATCTCAAATCTCAACAATTTTGAGATTCGGGTGACTCAATCTCTTACAAATTGACCATTTTAAGCTTTACCGTGGATCTCAAATCTCAAAAATTTTGAGATTCGGGTGACTCAATCTCTTACAAATTGACCATTTTAAGCTTTACCGTGGATCTCAAATCTCAAAATTTTTGAGATTCGGGTGACTCAATCTCTTACAAATTGACCATTTTAAGCTTTACCGTGGATCTCAAATCTCAAAATTTTTGAGATTCGGGTGACTCAATCTCTTACAAATTGACCATTTTAAGCTTTACCGTGGACCTCAAATCTCAAAAAATTTCAGATTCGGATGACTCAATCTCTTACAAATTGACCATTTTAAGCTATACCATGGATCTCGAATCTCAAAAAATTTCAGATTCGGGTGACTCAATCTCTTACAAATTGACCATTTTAAGCTATACCGTGGATCTCAAATGTCATTTTTTTTGAGATTCGGGTGACTCAATCTCTTACAAATTGACCATTTTAAGCTATACCGTGGATCTCAAATATTTTGAGATTCGGGTGACTCGATATGTTACAAATTGACCATTTTAAGCTATACCGTGGATCTCAAATATTTTGAGATTCGGGTGACTCGATATGTTACAAATTGACCATTTTAAGCTATACCGTGGATCTCAAATATTTTGAGATTCGGGTGACTCAATCTCTTACAAATTGACCATTTTAAGCTATACCGTGGATCTCAAATCTCAAAATATTTGAGATTCGGATGACTCAATCTCTTACAAATTGACCATTTTAAGCTATACCGTGGATCTCAAATGTCAACAATTTTGAGATTCGGGTGACTCAATCTCTTACAAATTGACCATTTTAAGCTATACCGTGGTCTCAAATATTTTGAGATTCGGGTGACTCGATATGTTACAAATTGACCATTTTAAGCTATACCGTGGTCTCAAATATTTTGAGATTCGGGTGACTCAATCTCTTACAAATTGGCCATTTTAAGCTATACCGTGGATCTCAAATCTCAATTTTTTTGAGATTCGGGTGACTCAGTCTTTTAGAAATTGGCCATTTTAAGCTATACCGTGGATCTCAAATCTCACATTTTTTTAGATTTGAGTGACTCCAGTGGCGTAGGGAGGGGGGGAGGGCACAGTAGACCCCACCCCTCCCCCCTCCCTTCTGCCCAGTCTCAGAAGAGAGATTGACAGAGATATACATAACCTAATTTAACTGAAATGTATTGAAATTTATTGGACCCATGTCGAAGTACTTGCACGTACACTGAAACACCAATAAAAATGTGTCTGTCTGCCTGTCTATCTGTCTGACAGAAGTTATCAATGAAAATGTCCCAGGATTAATTATTTTGCCCCGCCCCCCAATTTTTAGGACCTCCCTACGCCCCTGGGTGACTCAATCTGTTACAAATTGACAATTTTAAGGTAAACCTATCCATCTCGAAGCTTTTTTTTTTACATTCGGGTGACTACCTAGAAAGTGATAATTCTAGCTGTTACGGCGGATTACTTGAAATCCGCTCAAAAAAATTACCGTTTTAGCTGCACCTGTGAACTTCAATTTTTCTGTGTAAGACGGTGATTATTTTACATGGACTGCAGCGTAACTGACTCTTCGAAAGCTTTGCATGTCAGCTTGCTTTCGTATTCTCCTACTTCTCTGTTTTACATAATACAGCAACAATTCAAGCTTTCTGAAAAGAGAATATATACGTTAATAATAGGCATTTAATCAAGAGAAAGACGACAAAAACTGCAGTACGCACATCAACTGTACATATACTCAAGATTCCGTGGGTTATCAATTCTGTAGTGTTCTTCTTGTACCATACACTGAGGTAACGAAAGCCGCATTGACGTGAAACACCTCCCTGCCCGAAGGAATAAAATGTAAAGTAATTGTTTCCTAAATTGCTTGATAAAATAATTACTAACACATGCCTATGCAATTACGTGTATGTGATTTGCCTGGACAATATACACTTCCGATGATTAAAGCACAGGCCGCCCAAGTTCTGACTATTGTATCGAAGCAGTGAATTACTAGGTTGTATGGGAGTTCTTCTCATAACTCGGAATAATAACGTAAATTTAGTTACAGATCTTCTGTAATACAAGGTAAATAAGGGAAGAAGGCTTAGAGTGATGTTACTTGACCCGTGAAACAGAAATTATTAGTTAGTGTGTAATACCAAGATAAACACAAAAGAGAACAAAAGAATTGGTGTTTTATGGAAGTCTTGAGTCATAAGCCCTCTAATCTGGTTAGAGGGGTGAATCGCTTAATTATGACTCAAGACTTCCATAAAACACCGTTCTAGCGAACTGAACACAAATAGGACGACAAAACAACTTCAAGGAAGCATTCTTCCTTTATTTACCTTGTATTACAGAAGATCTGTAGCTAAATTACGTTATTATTCCGAGTTATCGGAAGAACTCCCATACAAACCTCGTCATTCACTGCTTCGATAAAACATAAACGAGAACACGTTTAGTTTTACTGTATTTCCATTCTTTCACTACTGAGTTAAATGTGTCCTAGTGATAACACACGACAATGAACGTCCCGAACTGACTTGTCTGAATAATAATTTTGCTAAGGCATGAAACTTCCTATTGAGAATCACTCCAAATTCAAACATTTTAGAACGACAAAATTACACGTTCTTGCTGTTCCCTGGCCCTGTAACTGTGGAAAACGAAGCAGTGTTTTCCACAGCCTAGCTGGAGTGGCGAGGTATTCTATGCTCTAGCCCCAAACTCCTTAACTCAAAGGCTTTCTTGAACTAATTACTGCACATTTTGCACGAATAAAGTCAGTAAATTGTGTTTAATAATTTTGACACTGAGATTCATAGAATTACACTTGAACTTCTTCTGTTCACTGATATCCCGATTGACGGCTGTATTTTGAGCTACGACGTACTTAGAATCAGGTACTCGAAATATATCGAGACTTTTAATTTTGCTTTGGTTTAGTTTTTGAGATCAAACCGGTTAAGATTAGCTGTAGCCTCCTGTAGCAGCCGGCGTGTTGTGGGGGAATAAAGCGAAACGGAAGAGCCACATGATGGCTCACATGCCGTACCCTGGTTCCAGAGGTTTTCTAGAGAGAGAACAGCCGCAGAGAAAGAGCCGTGAAGCGGCGATCAGCGAGCTGCGAAGCAGCGAGAACCGAACAGCTCGCTGATCGCCGCCAAGAAAACATCTGGAACGAGGCCGAGGGTAACATGCCGCGGACAGGTCTAAATTATACACGTAATTTGAAACATGAATTATACAAATGATGTGTTTTTCACTAACATACCTTCAACGAGCATGTAATTCTGAAGATTCCTATGAAGAACGAGGCTTGTGTGGATATAAAGTAAATCATGATCAGGGCGCTAAAGCGAAGCAGCAGGATTCCAAACGACACCGTTGCAAAACCAACTGTTGCAACCGACACTTCTAAAATTATTATTCATTTTTGAGTTTCGTGTGCCTTCTAGTTCGTGATCCGATTGGTTAAATTTGACACTTCGCGCTTAGCGGGATATTCAATCCAATCAGTATAAGATGTTGGCGTTGAAACGGCAAATAGTAAGTAATTATTATTCGGCTTGTACTTGCCTTTTAATTTAAAGCAACACATTGGTTAAGGTTGACACTTCGCCGGTAGCGGGATCGCGGATATTCATATGCGCGCAGCTGATCGGAATTTCATTTCGTATCAGATGCGAGCATAGAAATATTATTCGCTGGAAAACGTCTTTTCGTTCTGGTTCTCTGACCATTTTGTAACTACAGTATTGATTTCGATTAGATGGGAACTCCTTGAATAACATTTGAATTAAAAGTTTGCATGAGCTGATGTTACCAGACTTTCCGTCGCCTAACACGATTCTGCTACGCGCGAAGTGTCAAATTTAACCAATCGGATCACGAACTAGAAGACACACGAAATTTGAATATTAGCGCAAAACTGAATAATAATTTTAGAAGTGCCGGTTGCAACGTCTACTGCTTCGCTTTATTTACTGTAATCCACACAAGCCTTGTTCGGCGTAGGAATCTTCAGGATTACACGCTCATTCGGAAGGTAAGTATTCGATCGTAGCAGTGAAAAACACAACACATAAATCAGATTGCAAATTACTTGTAAGAATGCGTATATAATTTCGATAAAGATTTAATACTACTTCCACAGCAGCATGTGAGTTGCTTTTCATTCGTATCTCGACCTGTTTTATCTAAAAAACAAACCGAGTCACGACATGCTTCGAACACCGATTCTATAAGTACGCACTTAGGCACCAGCAGTCTCCAAATGGCGTTGCTGTAGTAGAACTGTTTCGTCTGCATGGTCTCCGATATCAACTGAAGAAGTTCAAAATGTCGATATTGCTAATGAACCACAATTTACTGACTTTATTCGTGCAAAAATCTGCAGTGATTGGTTAAAGAAAGCATTCGCTTAATCTGAGAACGACAAATACTCTAATTTAAGCCGTGAAACTAACTGCCACCACGGTCCCGATCCCGAAGTCGATGATTCTTTAGCCCGGTTTCCATACGATCGCAGCGCTTGGATTCACACCGAACAAAAGAACCTGCGATCGCTGCGATCGTTGCGATCCGATACGGAAACCCGCTTAAGCGTAAGCCGTGGAACTAACGTAATTGCCAGTGTGTACCGAAGTAATCGTGACTGCGGACCGTGGTAGCAGTGTTTCTACAATCTAGCTGGAATGTCACCTCTAGCCCAAGTGGAGCTAGCTCAAATTTAACTAGTGAAAGAACGGAAATAGAGTGTTATATTCAAAGCTAAGCGTTCTCATAAAATCAGTGCGGCTTAATTGACCTTAAGCACCGGAAATATGTGATTATTTATTTTAACTAATCAAGCATTTTAAAAGAACCTTTCATATACATTTACTTATAATAACTAAAAGAACAAACAACTTTATTTATGTGTGTAGTCTGCGGATTGCGGATTCCTTGGTCAAATTTGAATTCAGTTCGGGTTGGTTTTTGAGTAGAAGAAAACCGCAGAACTTAGAGAAAAACTCTAACGTCGGGCAGGGAGGCTGTTTCACGTCAATGCTTCCGAAGATTCCATCATAAATCGGAAATTTGGAAGAAATCGCCTTATCCTTGCTGCATATCATGCCAGTACCTGAAATGTCACGGTCAAAATAGCCAGCCATATTATTATAAGTTTATGTGAACAAACACATGAAGTACTGGTATAGCACATGTAGCTCTGTAAATAACAATCTTTTAGTTTTACTCTTATATGTACAATGTGCAATACAATAGTTAATAAACATCGAAAAAACTTACAGGCTAGGGTGCCTTTTCTTGTTTCTTAGCTTGTTTCGATTAATATTAAACGAATTTTAGCAAAGTTTTACCTTAATTTTCTACAATCTACGCACAAATGCTATTAAATATTGTCATTTACAGAGCTTGGTCTTCCTGTGCCGGTGTCGTAGGGATTTCGCACTACCCGGGGCGAGATCACTAGGGATTTCGTACCCCTTTAGGGATTCCCCCCCCCCCCCCTCCCTCTTGTTTACGAGATTTCTGACCCAATATTATTCGAAAAGTAACAGCTAGTGATATTCTTGGAACTTCGTAAGTAGAACATTTGAATCTGTTCGATACTTGATCTTCTGAAATAAAAATTGTACGCATTTAGGCAATACTTCTGCTCTCGGTTGCACGTTTTCAAACAAATGTTTAAAATTGCCTCTTTTGCATAAATAAAGCTTTTTGCGCTAATTAAATACACTACAACACCGGGTTATTCTAGAAAACATATGTCTTCGTGAAATCGCAAACTACAGAATTAAGAACTCTTGGAATATTGTATGAATGTAGTTGACGAGTACTGTAGTTTCTGTCGTCTTTCTTTTAACTAAATGTCTAGTATTAATGTATAAAGTGCATAAAAGTGAATGTTACTCTTTTCAGAAAGCTTGAATTGTTCCTGTAAAACAGAGGAGGAGGAGGAGGAAGAGAATTGTTCAATTTCTAAAAAATCGAGTCACCCGAATCTCAACATTTTTGAGATTTGAAATCCACGGTATAGCTTAAAAAAGGTTAATTTCTAACAGATTGACTCACACGAATCTCAAAAAATTTGAGATTTGAGATCGACGGTATAGCTTAAAAAGGTTAATTTCTAACAGATTGACTCACACGAATCTCAAAAATGTTGAGATTTGAGATCCACGGTATAGCTTAAAATGGTCAATTTGTAAGGTCATTTTAACTCACCCGAATCTCAAAAAGTTTGAGATTGATGGTTCACGGTATAGCTGAAACTGTCATTTTGTTACATCGCGTGCAAATCCCTTACGATAAGGTAACAGGAATAAAATACCATTTTCGTAATAATTTGTCCAGTCTTTCTTTATTTGTGATATATGATCAGTATGCAATCGCTTCAGTCACGCAGAAATATTGCAGACCTTACTATGTTCTACAAGATTAATTACGGTCTAGTGAACATCATCTTTCCCTACGATATTCAACTTAGTACTTATACAAGAGCTATGCACGAATATAAGTTCGAACACCCGCTCGCTACTATAAACGCATTCAAGTACTCGTTTTTTGTCAGATCGATTCCACTATGGAATTCCTTACCACACAACATTGTTAATGCTACATCTTTGAATAGCTTCCAAACTGGCGTATCCATGTATGTGTAATCTCAACCAATTAATATTGGCTGCGGTCGCGCTCGCGCTGTGGTGGCGGCGTAGCTGTTGTCATCGGAGCCCCTTATCGATTGATAGCTGCACCGTCACTGGAGACGACTGTGTGGCGGCAGTCATTATCTCTTTATATGTAAGCTCATGCTGTTGTTTACCAGCTTATGAATTATTATTATAAAGGTTATTTTTATCCTTTTGCCGCCATTTGCACTCTGATTATTAGTCATTGAACATTGCACTTCACCATGCACTATAATACTTTAACTTATTATCACTTATTGCACCGTAACCTCAGTACTTGCACGACCGCTGACAATTTCATTGCCAGATTAGCTCCACCGCTACCAGGCAATTATCATATTTAAAGCATTTTTAAAACAACCATAAAGCCACGTTGTAGAAGGAGCTGAATTTGAAAACACCTCTAAATGGCATTTTTATATGTGAAGAAATTAAGGTTTTTTAAGTAACACAATAAAATGGCAGATTTGAAAAAAGGAATAGTGTCGTTTTCGTGAAACTGCACAAATGTACATAAAATGATTAATCAGTTGAAAAGATCAATTTTCCAGTGAGACAAATGAAACCTTGTTCCAAGTATCTTTAAAACAAGCCATTTGGTCCGTATTGCGGCTTAAAGATGCCAGCGAAACAACGTTTTCTTGCAGTTTCGATTGAGAATTGTTATTTTGGAAAAACCGGGAAATAGTTTGGAAGTTTGGAAGCTAATGTAGATCCCTTGCTCTGCTTTTTTATTCTTTTTGGTAGCAAAAAGTATCACAGCACTCGATATTGTTTCTAATTGTGGTACTGACTTTCTTTCCCATTCAGTCTAGGAGAAAAGGATGTCAAAATGTACCGGCTGTAGTATTTTAACAATGCAAGGAAGGGCTGGCCTTCTAATTCAGCTGCTGGAGCAAAAGAGGCGCCCAGTAACTGGCCTTGCCGACACAGACCTACAATAGTTTCTACATAAATTATTCATCCATTGGCGTAAAATCCCGCCTATAAGCCCTGGGACTATACAACTTCGTAACGGGATTTAGGGAGCTTATATCCAGGGGGTTTATAACCGGGATTATACGAATACGTTCCATTGGCGTAAAATCCCGCCTATAAGCCCTGGGACTATACAACTTCGTAACGGGATTTAGGGAGCTTATATCCAGGGGGTTTATAACCGGGATTATACGAATACGTTCCGAAAACTGTGTTAGTGTTTTGTATCTAAATTTTCGTTTTAATTGCGTATATAGGTGAGTAATTTTATTGAATCATGCAACATTACGATAATAAAATGGTCTTTCAGTCAATTTAAAGAGTTCAGGACGTCAAGGTTGGGGAGAAGGGGGCTTATATCGGGGGACCTGTAACCGGGCTTATAAGCGGGATCGTACGGTATGTCCGACTCGCCGCTTGATGGCTGACTAAATGTTTCGCTGTAGTTCTTGGTATCGAAATAACGAAATAAAAGTTTTTAATAAGGACCTTGCTAGTCTTCTCGGTTTTTGTTTTGTTATTGGTGTTCATATTAATGCAGAGTATACAATTTCCTGAACATAAAAAACAGGACTGAGCTAGTTCTCGTGCGCTGAAGTGAGTAATACTAGACTGGTGGACCGGTAACAGTGTCAGGTGGTAACACTAGTGTCAGGTGACGTGAGTAATAAGCTAACAAGACTGTGTGTGGACCGGTAACAGTGTCAGGTGACGTGAGTAATAAGCTAGCAAGACTGTGTGTGGACCGGTAACAGTACTAGTGTCAGGTGACGTGAGTAATAAGCTAGCAAGACTGTGTGTGGACCGGTAACAGTGTCAGGTGACGTGAGTAATAAGCTAGCAAGACTGTGTGTGGACCGGTAACAGTGTCAGGTGACGTGAGTAATAAGCTAGCAAGACTGTGTGTGGACCGGTAACAGTGTCAGGTGACGTGAGTAATAAGCTAGCAAGACTGTGTGTGGACCGGTAACAGTACTAGTGTCAGGTGACGTGAGTAATAAGCTAGCAAGACTGTGTGTGGACCGGTAACAGTGTCAGGTGACGTGAGTAATAAGCTAGCAAGACTGTGTGTGGACCGGTAACAGTACTAGTGTCAGGTGACGTGAGTAATAAGCTAGCAAGACTGTGTGTGGACCGGTAACAGTACTAGTGTCAGGTGACGTGAGTAATAAGCTAGCAAGACTGTGTGTGGACCGGTAACAGTACTAGTGTCAGGTGACGTGAGTAATAAGCTAGCAAGACTGTGTGTGGACCGGTAACAGTGTCAGGTGACGTGAGTAATAAGCTAGCAAGACTGTGTGTGGACCGGTAACAGTACTAGTGTCAGGTGACGTGAGTAATAAGCTAGCAAGACTGTGTGTGGACCGGTAACAGTGTCAGGTGACGTGAGTAATAAGCTAGCAAGACTGTGTGTGGACCGGTAACAGTGTCAGGTGGTAACACTAGTGTCAGGTGAAGTGAGTAATACTAGACTGGTGGACCGGTAACAGTGTCAGGTGACGTGAGTAATAAGCTAGCAAGACTGTGTGTGGACCGGTAACAGTGTCAGGTGACGTGAGTAATAAGCTAGCAAGACTGTGTGTGGACCGGTAACAGTACTAGTGTCAGGTGACGTGAGTAATAAGCTAGCAAGACTGTGTGTGGACCGGTAACAGTGTCAGGTGACGTGAGTAATAAGCTAGCAAGACTGTGTGTGGACCGGTAACAGTGTCAGGTGGCGTGAGTAATAAGCTAGCAAGACTGTGTGTGGACCGGTAACAGTGTCAGGTGACGTGAGTAATAAGCTAGCAAGACTGTGTGTGGACCGGTAACAGTACTAGTGTCAGGTGACGTGAGTAATAAGCTAGCAAGACTGTGTGTGGACCGGTAACAGTGTCAGGTGACGTGAGTAATAAGCTAGCAAGACTGTGTGTGGACCGGTAACAGTGTCAGGTGACGTGAGTAATAAGCTAGCAAGACTGTGTGTGGACCGGTAACAGTACTAGTGTCAGGTGACGTGAGTAATAAGCTAGCAAGACTGTGTGTGGACCGGTAACAGTGTCAGGTGACGTGAGAAATAAGCTAGCAAGACTGTGTGTGGACCGGTAACAGTACTAGTGTCAGGTGACGTGAGTAATAAGCTAGCAAGACTGTGTGTGGACCGGTAACAGTACTAGTGTCAGGTGGCGTGAGTAATAAGCTAGCAAGACTGTGTGTGGACCGGTAACAGTGTCAGGTGACGTGAGTAATAAGCTAGCAAGACTGTGTGTGGACCGGTAACAGTACTAGTGTCAGGTGACGTGAGTAATAAGCTAGCAAGACTGTGTGTGGACCGGTAACAGTGTCAGGTGACGTGAGTAATAAGCTAGCAAGACTGTGTGTGGACCGGTAACAGTACTAGTGTCAGGTGACGTGAGTAATAAGCTAGCAAGACTGTGTGTGGACCGGTAACAGTACTAGTGTCAGGTGACGTGAGTAATAAGCTAGCAAGACTGTGTGTGGACCGGTAACAGTACTAGTGTCAGGTGACGTGAGTAATAAGCTAGCAAGACTGTGTGTGGACCGGTAACAGTACTAGTGTCAGGTGACGTGAGTAATAAGCTAGCAAGACTGTGTGTGGACCGGTAACAGTACTAGTGTCAGGTGACGTGAGTAATAAGCTAGCAAGACTGTGTGTGGACCGGTAACAGTACTAGTGTCAGGTGACGTGAGTAATAAGCTAGCAAGACTGTGTGTGGACCGGTAACAGTACTAGTGTCAGGTGACGTGAGTAATAAGCTAGCAAGACTGTGTGTGGACCGGTAACAGTACTAGTGTCAGGTGACGTGAGTAATAAGCTAGCAAGACTGTGTGTGGACCGGTAACAGTACTAGTGTCAGGTGACGTGAGTAATAAGCTAGCAAGACTGTGTGTGGACCGGTAACAGTACTAGTGTCAGGTGACGTGAGTAATAAGCTAGCAAGACTGTGTGTGGACCGGTAACAGTACTAGTGTCAGGTGACGTGAGTAATAAGCTAGCAAGACTGTGTGTGGACCGGTAACAGTACTAGTGTCAGGTGACGTGAGTAATAAGCTAGCAAGACTGTGTGTGGACCGGTAACAGTACTAGTGTCAGGTGACGTGAGTAATAAGCTAGCAAGACTGTGTGTGGACCGGTAACAGTGTCAGGTTACGTGAGTAATAAGCTAGCAAGACTGTGTGTGGACCGGTAACAGTACTAGTGTCAGGTGACGTGAGTAATAAGCTAGCAAGACTGTGTGTGGACCGGTAACAGTGTCAGGTGACGTGAGTAATAAGCTAGCAAGACTGTGTGTGGACCGGTAACAGTGTCAGGTGGTAACACTAGTGTCAGGTGAAGTGAGTAATACTAGACTGGTGGACCGGTAACAGTGTCAGGTGACGTGAGTAATAAGCTAGCAAGACTGTGTGTGGACCGGTAACAGTGTCAGGTGACGTGAGTAATAAGCTAGCAAGACTGTGTGTGGACCGGTAACAGTACTAGTGTCAGGTGACGTGAGTAATAAGCTAGCAAGACTGTGTGTGGACCGGTAACAGTGTCAGGTGACGTGAGTAATAAGCTAGCAAGACTGTGTGTGGACCGGTAACAGTACTAGTGTCAGGTGACGTGAGTAATAAGCTAGCAAGACTGTGTGTGGACCGGTAACAGTACTAGTGTCAGGTGACGTGAGTAATAAGCTAGCAAGACTGTGTGTGGACCGGTAACAGTACTAGTGTCAGGTGACGTGAGTAATAAGCTAGCAAGACTGTGTGTGGACCGGTAACAGTGTCAGGTGGCGTGAGTAATAAGCTAGCAAGACTGTGTGTGGACCGGTAACAGTGTCAGGTGACGTGAGTAATAAGCTAGCAAGACTGTGTGTGGACCGGTAACAGTACTAGTGTCAGGTGACGTGAGTAATAAGCTAGCAAGACTGTGTGTGGACCGGTAACAGTACTAGTGTCAGGTGACGTGAGTAATAAGCTAGCAAGACTGTGTGTGGACCGGTAACAGTACTAGTGTCAGGTGACGTGAGTAATAAGCTAGCAAGACTGTGTGTGGACCGGTAACAGTACTAGTGTCAGGTGACGTGAGTAATAAGCTAGCAAGACTGTGTGTGGACCGGTAACAGTGTCAGGTTACGTGAGTAATAAGCTAGCAAGACTGTGTGTGGACCGGTAACAGTACTAGTGTCAGGTGACGTGAGTAATAAGCTAGCAAGACTGTGTGTGGACCGGTAACAGTGTCAGGTGACGTGAGTAATAAGCTAGCAAGACTGTGTGTGGACCGGTAACAGTGTCAGGTGGTAACACTAGTGTCAGGTGAAGTGAGTAATACTAGACTGGTGGACCGGTAACAGTGTCAGGTGACGTGAGTAATAAGCTAGCAAGACTGTGTGTGGACCGGTAACAGTGTCAGGTGACGTGAGTAATAAGCTAGCAAGACTGTGTGTGGACCGGTAACAGTACTAGTGTCAGGTGACGTGAGTAATAAGCTAGCAAGACTGTGTGTGGACCGGTAACAGTGTCAGGTGACGTGAGTAATAAGCTAGCAAGACTGTGTGTGGACCGGTAACAGTACTAGTGTCAGGTGACGTGAGTAATAAGCTAGCAAGACTGTGTGTGGACCGGTAACAGTACTAGTGTCAGGTGACGTGAGTAATAAGCTAGCAAGACTGTGTGTGGACCGGTAACAGTACTAGTGTCAGGTGACGTGAGTAATAAGCTAGCAAGACTGTGTGTGGACCGGTAACAGTGTCAGGTGGCGTGAGTAATAAGCTAGCAAGACTGTGTGTGGACCGGTAACAGTGTCAGGTGACGTGAGTAATAAGCTAGCAAGACTGTGTGTGGACCGGTAACAGTACTAGTGTCAGGTGACGTGAGTAATAAGCTAGCAAGACTGTGTGTGGACCGGTAACAGTGTCAGGTGACGTGAGTAATAAGCTAGCAAGACTGTGTGTGGACCGGTAACAGTACTAGTGTCAGGTGACGTGAGTAATAAGCTAGCAAGACTGTGTGTGGACCGGTAACAGTACTAGTGTCAGGTGGCGTGAGTAATAAGCTAGCAAGACTGTGTGTGGACCGGTAACAGTGTCAGGTGACGTGAGTAATAAGCTAGCAAGACTGTGTGTGGACCGGTAACAGTACTAGTGTCAGGTGACGTGAGTAATAAGCTAGCAAGACTGTGTGTGGACCGGTAACAGTGTCAGGTGACGTGAGTAATAAGCTAGCAAGACTGTGTGTGGACCGGTAACAGTACTAGTGTCAGGTGACGTGAGTAATAAGCTAGCAAGACTGTGTGTGGACCGGTAACAGTGTCAGGTGACGTGAGTAATAAGCTAGCAAGACTGTGTGTGGACCGGTAACAGTGTCAGGTGGTAACACTAGTGTCAGGTGAAGTGAGTAATACTAGACTGGTGGACCGGTAACAGTGTCAGGTGACGTGAGTAATAAGCTAGCAAGACTGTGTGTGGACCGGTAACAGTACTAGTGTCAGGTGACGTGAGTAATAAGCTAGCAAGACTGTGTGTGGACCGGTAACAGTACTAGTGTCAGGTGACGTGAGTAATAAGCTAGCAAGACTGTGTGTGGACCGGTAACAGTGTCAGGTTACGTGAGTAATAAGCTAGCAAGACTGTGTGTGGACCGGTAACAGTACTAGTGTCAGGTGACGTGAGTAATAAGCTAGCAAGACTGTGTGTGGACCGGTAACAGTGTCAGGTGACGTGAGTAATAAGCTAGCAAGACTGTGTGTGGACCGGTAACAGTGTCAGGTGGTAACACTAGTGTCAGGTGAAGTGAGTAATACTAGACTGGTGGACCGGTAACAGTGTCAGGTGACGTGAGTAATAAGCTAGCAAGACTGTGTGTGGACCGGTAACAGTGTCAGGTGACGTGAGTAATAAGCTAGCAAGACTGTGTGTGGACCGGTAACAGTACTAGTGTCAGGTGACGTGAGTAATAAGCTAGCAAGACTGTGTGTGGACCGGTAACAGTGTCAGGTGACGTGAGTAATAAGCTAGCAAGACTGTGTGTGGACCGGTAACAGTACTAGTGTCAGGTGACGTGAGTAATAAGCTAGCAAGACTGTGTGTGGACCGGTAACAGTACTAGTGTCAGGTGACGTGAGTAATAAGCTAGCAAGACTGTGTGTGGACCGGTAACAGTACTAGTGTCAGGTGACGTGAGTAATAAGCTAGCAAGACTGTGTGTGGACCGGTAACAGTGTCAGGTGGCGTGAGTAATAAGCTAGCAAGACTGTGTGTGGACCGGTAACAGTGTCAGGTGACGTGAGTAATAAGCTAGCAAGACTGTGTGTGGACCGGTAACAGTACTAGTGTCAGGTGACTTGAGTAATAAGCTAGCAAGACCGTGTGTGGACCGGTAACAGTGTCAGGTGACGTGAGTAATAAGCTAGCAAGACTGTGTGTGGACCGGTAACAGTACTAGTGTCAGGTGACGTGAGTAATAAGCTAGCAAGACTGTGTGTGGACCGGTAACAGTACTAGTGTCAGGTGGCGTGAGTAATAAGCTAGCAAGACTGTGTGTGGACCGGTAACAGTGTCAGGTGACGTGAGTAATAAGCTAGCAAGACTGTGTGTGGACCGGTAACAGTACTAGTGTCAGGTGACGTGAGTAATAAGCTAGCAAGACTGTGTGTGGACCGGTAACAGTGTCAGGTGACGTGAGTAATAAGCTAGCAAGACTGTGTGTGGACCGGTAACAGTACTAGTGTCAGGTGACGTGAGTAATAAGCTAGCAAGACTGTGTGTGGACCGGTAACAGTGTCAGGTGACGTGAGTAATAAGCTAGCAAGACTGTGTGTGGACCGGTAACAGTGTCAGGTGGTAACACTAGTGTCAGGTGAAGTGAGTAATACTAGACTGGTGGACCGGTAACAGTGTCAGGTGACGTGAGTAATAAGCTAGCAAGACTGTGTGTGGACCGGTAACAGTGTCAGGTGACGTGAGTAATAAGCTAGCAAGACTGTGTGTGGACCGGTAACAGTACTAGTGTCAGGTGACGTGAGTAATAAGCTAGCAAGACTGTGTGTGGACCGGTAACAGTGTCAGGTGACGTGAGTAATAAGCTAGCAAGACTGTGTGTGGACCGGTAACAGTGTCAGGTGACGTGAGTAATAAGCTAGCAAGACTGTGTGTGGACCGGTAACAGTACTAGTGTCAGGTGACGTGAGTAATAAGCTAGCAAGACTGTGTGTGGACCGGTAACAGTACTAGTGTCAGGTGACGTGAGTAATAAGCTAACAAGACTGTGTGTGGACCGGTAACAGTGTCAGGTGACGTGAGTAATAAGCTAGCAAGACTGTGTGTGGACCGGTAACAGTACTAGTGTCAGGTGACGTGAGTAATAAGCTAGCAAGACTGTGTGTGGACCGGTAACAGTACTAGTGTCAGGTGACGTGAGTAATAAGCTAGCAAGACTGTGTGTGGACCGGTAACAGTACTAGTGTCAGGTGACGTGAGTAATAAGCTAGCAAGACTGTGTGTGGACCGGTAACAGTACTAGTGTCAGGTGACGTGAGTAATAAGCTAGCAAGACTGTGTGTGGACCGGTAACAGTACTAGTGTCAGGTGACGTGAGTAATAAGCTAGCAAGACTGTGTGTGGACCGGTAACAGTATCAGGTGACGTGAGTAATAAGCTAGCAAGACTGTGTGTGGACCGGTAACAGTACTAGTGTCAGGTGACGTGAGTAATAAGCTAGCAAGACTGTGTGTGGACCGGTAACAGTACTAGTGTCAGGTGACGTGAGTAATAAGCTAGCAAGACTGTGTGTGGACCGGTAACAGTACTAGTGTCAGGTGACGTGAGTAATAAGCTAGCAAGACTGTGTGTGGACCGGTAACAGTACTAGTGTCAGGTGACGTGAGTAATAAGCTAGCAAGACTGTGTGTGGACCGGTAACAGTACTAGTGTCAGGTGACGTGAGTAATAAGCTAGCAAGACTGTGTGTGGACCGGAAACAGTACTAGTGTCAGGTGACGTGAGTAATAAGCTAGCAAGACTGTGTGTGGACCGGTAACAGTACTAGTGTCAGGTGACGTGAGTAATAAGCTAGCAAGACTGTGTGTGGACCGGTAACAGTACTAGTGTCAGGTGACGTGAGTAATAAGCTAGCAAGACTGTGTGTGGACCGGTAACAGTGTCAGGTGACGTGAGTAATAAGCTAGCAAGACTGTGTGTGGACCGGTAACAGTGTCAGGTGACGTGAGTAATAATCTAGCAAGACTGTGTGTGGACCGGTAACAGTACTAGTGTCAGGTGACGTGAGTAATAAGCTAGCAAGACTGTGTGTGGACCGGTAACAGTACTAGTGTCAGGTGACGTGAGTAATAAGCTAGCAAGACTGTGTGTGGACCGGTAACAGTGTCAGGTGACGTGAGTAATAAGCTAGCAAGACTGTGTGTGGACCGGTAACAGTGTCAGGTGGCGTGAGTAATAAGCTAGCAAGACTGTGTGCGGACCGGTAACAGTGTCAGGTGACGTGAGTAATAAGCTAGCAAGACTGTGTGTGGACCGGTAACAGTACTAGTGTCAGGTGACGTGAGTAATAAGCTAGCAAGACTGTGTGTGGACCGGTAACAGTGTCAGGTGACGTGAGTAATAAGCTAGCAAGACTGTGTGTGGACCGGTAACAGTACTAGTGTCAGGTGACGTGAGTAATAAGCTAGCAAGACTGTGTGTGGACCGGTAACAGTACTAGTGTCAGGTGGCGTGAGTAATAAGCTAGCAAGACTGTGTGTGGACCGGTAACAGTGTCAGGTGACGTGAGTAATAAGCTAGCAAGACTGTGTGTGGACCGGTAACAGTACTAGTGTCAGGTGACGTGAGTAATAAGCTAGCAAGACTGTGTGTGGACCGGTAACAGTGTCAGGTGACGTGAGTAATAAGCTAGCAAGACTGTGTGTGGACCGGTAACAGTGTCAGGTGACGTGAGTAATAAGCTAGCAAGACTGTGTGTGGACCGGTAACAGTGTCAGGTGACGTGAGTAATAATCTAGCAAGACTGTGTGTGGACCGGTAACAGTACTAGTGTCAGGTGACGTGAGTAATAAGCTAGCAAGACTGTGTGTGGACCGGTAACAGTACTAGTGTCAGGTAACGTGAGTAATAAGCTAGCAAGACTGTGTGTGGACCGGTAACAGTGTCAGGTGACGTGAGTAATAAGCTAGCAAGACTGTGTGTGGACCGGTAACAGTGTCAGGTGGCGTGAGTAATAAGCTAGCAAGACTGTGTGTGGACCGGTAACAGTGTCAGGTGACGTGAGTAATAAGCTAGCAAGACTGTGTGTGGACCGGTAACAGTACTAGTGTCAGGTGACGTGAGTAATAAGCTAGCAAGACTGTGTGTGGACCGGTAACAGTGTCAGGTGACGTGAGTAATAAGCTAGCAAGACTGTGTGTGGACCGGTAACAGTACTAGTGTCAGGTGACGTGAGTAATAAGCTAGCAAGACTGTGTGTGGACCGGTAACAGTACTAGTGTCAGGTGGCGTGAGTAATAAGCTAGCAAGACTGTGTGTGGACCGGTAACAGTGTCAGGTGACGTGAGTAATAAGCTAGCAAGACTGTGTGTGGACCGGTAACAGTACTAGTGTCAGGTGACGTGAGTAATAAGCTAGCAAGACTGTGTGTGGACCGGTAACAGTGTCAGGTGACGTGAGTAATAAGCTAGCAAGACTGTGTGTGGACCGGTAACAGTACTGGTGTCAGGTGACGTGAGTAATAAGCTAGCAAGACTGTGTGTGGACCGGTAACAGTGTCAGGTGACGTGAGTAATAAGCTAGCAAGACTGTGTGTGGACCGGTAACAGTGTCAGGTGGTAACACTAGTGTCAGGTGAAGTGAGTAATACTAGACTGGTGGACCGGTAACAGTGTCAGGTGACGTGAGTAATAAGCTAGCAAGACTGTGTGTGGACCGGTAACAGTGTCAGGTGACGTGAGTAATAAGCTAGCAAGACTGTGTGTGGACCGGTAACAGTGTCAGGTGACATGAGTAATAAGCTAGCAAGACTGTGTGTGGACCGGTAACAGTACTAGTGTCAGGTGACGTGAGTAATAAGCTAGCAAGACTGTGTGTGGACCGGTAACAGTACTAGTGTCAGGTGACGTGAGTAATAAGCTAACAAGACTGTGTGTGGACCGGTAACAGTGTCAGGTGACGTGAGTAATAAGCTAGGAAGACTGTGTGTGGACCGGTAACAGTACTAGTGTCAGGTGACGTGAGTAATAAGCTAGCAAGACTGTGTGTGGACCGGTAACAGTACTAGTGTCAGGTGACGTGAGTAATAAGCTAGCAAGACTGTGTGTGGACCGGTAACAGTACTAGTGTCAGGTGACGTGAGTAATAAGCTAGCAAGACTGTGTGTGGACCGGTAACAGTACTAGTGTCAGGTGACGTGAGTAATAAGCTAGCAAGACTGTGTGTGGACCGGTAACAGTGTCAGGTGACGTGAGTAATAAGCTAGCAAGACTGTGTGTGGACCGGTAACAGTACTAGTGTCGGGTGACGTGAGTAATAAGCTAGCAAGACTGTGTGTGGACCGGTAACAGTACTAGTGTCAGGTGACGTGAGTAATAAGCTAGCAAGACTGTGTGTGGACCGGTAACAGTGTCAGGTGACGTGAGTAATAAGCTAGCAAGACTGTGTGTGGACCGGTAACAGTACTAGTGTCAGGTGACGTGAGTAATAAGCTAGCAAGACTGTGTGTGGACCGGTAACAGTACTAGTGTCAGGTGGCGTGAGTAATAAGCTAGCAAGACTGTGTGTGGACCGGTAACAGTACTAGCGTCAGGTGACGTGAGTAATAAGCTAGCAAGACTGTGTGTGGACCGGTAACAGTACTAGTGTCAGGTGACGTGAGTAATAAGCTAGCAAGACTGTGTGTGGACCGGTAACAGTACTAGTGTCAGGTGACGTGAGTAATAAGCTAGCAAGACTGTGTGTGGACCGGTAACAGTGTCAGGTGACGTGAGTAATAAGCTAGCAAGACTGTGTGTGGACCGGTAACAGTGTCAGGTGGTAACACTAGTGTCAGGTGAAGTGAGTAATACTAGACTGGTGGACCGGTAACAGTGTCAGGTGACGTGAGTAATAAGCTAGCAAGACTGTGTGTGGACCGGTAACAGTGTCAGGTGACGTGAGTAATAAGCTAGCAAGACTGTGTGTGGACCGGTAACAGTACTAGTGTCAGGTGACGTGAGTAATAAGCTAGCAAGACTGTGTGTGGACCGGTAACAGTGTCAGGTGACGTGAGTAATAAGCTAGCAAGACTGTGTGTGGACCGGTAACAGTGTCAGGTGGCGTGAGTAATAAGCTAGCAAGACTGTGTGTGGACCGGTAACAGTGTCAGGTGACGTGAGTAATAAGCTAGCAAGACTGTGTGTGGACCGGTAACAGTACTAGTGTCAGGTGACGTGAGTAATAAGCTAGCAAGACTGTGTGTGGACCGGTAACAGTGTCAGGTGACGTGAGTAATAAGCTAGCAAGACTGTGTGTGGACCGGTAACAGTACTAGTGTCAGGTGACGTGAGTAATAAGCTAGCAAGACTGTGTGTGGACCGGTAACAGTACTAGTGTCAGGTGGCGTGAGTAATAAGCTAGCAAGACTGTGTGTGGACCGGTAACAGTGTCAGGTGACGTGAGTAATAAGCTAGCAAGACTGTGTGTGGACCGGTAACAGTACTAGTGTCAGGTGACGTGAGTAATAAGCTAGCAAGACTGTGTGTGGACCGGTAACAGTGTCAGGTGACGTGAGTAATAAGCTAGCAAGACTGTGTGTGGACCGGTAACAGTACTAGTGTCAGGTGACGTGAGTAATAAGCTAGCAAGACTGTGTGTGGACCGGTAACAGTACTAGTGTCAGGTGACGTGAGTAATAAGCTAGCAAGACTGTGTGTGGACCGGTAACAGTACTAGTGTCAGGTGACGTGAGTAATAAGCTAGCAAGACTGTGTGTGGACCGGTAACAGTACTAGTGTCAGGTGACGTGAGTAATAAGCTAGCAAGACTGTGTGTGGACCGGTAACAGTACTAGTGTCAGGTGACGTGAGTAATAAGCTAGCAAGACTGTGTGTGGACCGGTAACAGTACTAGTGTCAGGTGACGTGAGTAATAAGCTAGCAAGACTGTGTGTGGACCGGTAACAGTACTAGTGTCAGGTGACGTGAGTAATAAGCTAGCAAGACTGTGTGTGGACCGGTGACAGTACTAGTGTCAGGTGACGTGAGTAATAAGCTAGCAAGACTGTGTGTGGACCGGTAACAGTACTAGTGTCAGGTGACGTGAGTAATAAGCTAGCAAGACTGTGTGTGGACCGGTAACAGTACTAGTGTCAGGTGACGTGAGTAATAAGCTAGCAAGACTGTGTGTGGACCGGTAACAGTACTAGTGTCAGGTGACGTGAGTAATAAGCTAGCAAGACTGTGTGTGGACCGGTAACAGTACTAGTGTCAGGTGACGTGAGTAATAAGCTAGCAAGACTGTGTGTGGACCGGTAACAGTACTAGTGTCAGGTGACGTGAGTAATAAGCTAGCAAGACTGTGTGTGGACCGGTAACAGTGTCAGGTTACGTGAGTAATAAGCTAGCAAGACTGTGTGTGGACCGGTAACAGTACTAGTGTCAGGTGACGTGAGTAATAAGCTAGCAAGACTGTGTGTGGACCGGTAACAGTGTCAGGTGACGTGAGTAATAAGCTAGCAAGACTGTGTGTGGACCGGTAACAGTGTCAGGTGGTAACACTAGTGTCAGGTGAAGTGAGTAATACTAGACTGGTGGACCGGTAACAGTGTCAGGTGACGTGAGTAATAAGCTAGCAAGACTGTGTGTGGACCGGTAACAGTGTCAGGTGACGTGAGTAATAAGCTAGCAAGACTGTGTGTGGACCGGTAACAGTACTAGTGTCAGGTGACGTGAGTAATAAGCTAGCAAGACTGTGTGTGGACCGGTAACAGTGTCAGGTGACGTGAGTAATAAGCTAGCAAGACTGTGTGTGGACCGGTAACAGTACTAGTGTCAGGTGACGTGAGTAATAAGCTAGCAAGACTGTGTGTGGACCGGTAACAGTACTAGTGTCAGGTGACGTGAGTAATAAGCTAGCAAGACTGTGTGTGGACCGGTAACAGTACTAGTGTCAGGTGACGTGAGTAATAAGCAAGCAAGACTGTGTGTGGACCGGTAACAGTGTCAGGTGGCGTGAGTAATAAGCTAGCAAGACTGTGTGTGGACCGGTAACAGTGTCAGGTGACGTGAGTAATAAGCTAGCAAGACTGTGTGTGGACCGGTAACAGTACTAGTGTCAGGTGACGTGAGTAATAAGCTAGCAAGACTGTGTGTGGACCGGTAACAGTGTCAGGTGACGTGAGTAATAAGCTAGCAAGACTGTGTGTGGACCGGTAACAGTACTAGTGTCAGGTGACGTGAGTAATAAGCTAGCAAGACTGTGTGTGGACCGGTAACAGTACTAGTGTCAGGTGGCGTGAGTAATAAGCTAGCAAGACTGTGTGTGGACCGGTAACAGTGTCAGGTGACGTGAGTAATAAGCTAGCAAGACTGTGTGTGGACCGGTAACAGTACTAGTGTCAGGTGACGTGAGTAATAAGCTAGCAAGACTGTGTGTGGACCGGTAACAGTGTCAGGTGACGTGAGTAATAAGCTAGCAAGACTGTGTGTGGACCGGTAACAGTGTCAGGTGGTAACACTAGTGTCAGGTGAAGTGAGTAATACTAGACTGGTGGACCGGTAACAGTGTCAGGTGACGTGAGTAATAAGCTAGCAAGACTGTGTGTGGACCGGTAACAGTGTCAGGTGACGTGAGTAATAAGCTAGCAAGACTGTGTGTGGACCGGTAACAGTACTAGTGTCAGGTGACGTGAGTAATAAGCTAGCAAGACTGTGTGTGGACCGGTAACAGTGTCAGGTGACGTGAGTAATAAGCTAGCAAGACTGTGTGTGGACCGGTAACAGTGTCAGGTGACGTGAGTAATAAGCTAGCAAGACTGTGTGTGGACCGGTAACAGTACTAGTGTCAGGTGACGTGAGTAATAAGCTAGCAAGACTGTGTGTGGACCGGTAACAGTACTAGTGTCAGGTGACGTGAGTAATAAGCTAACAAGACTGTGTGTGGACCGGTAACAGTGTCAGGTGACGTGAGTAATAAGCTAGCAAGACTGTGTGTGGACCGGTAACAGTACTAGTGTCAGGTGGCGTGAGTAATAAGCTAGCAAGACTGTGTGTGGACCGGTAACAGTACTAGTGTCAGGTGACGTGAGTAATAAGCTAGCAAGACTGTGTGTGGACCGGTAACAGTACTAGTGTCAGGTGACGTGAGTAATAAGCTAGCAAGACTGTGTGTGGACCGGTAACAGTACTAGTGTCAGGTGACGTGAGTAATAAGCTAGCAAGACTGTGTGTGGACCGGTAACAGTATCAGGTGACGTGAGTAATAAGCTAGCAAGACTGTGTGTGGACCGGTAACAGTACTAGTGTCAGGTGACGTGAGTAATAAGCTAGCAAGACTGTGTGTGGACCGGTAACAGTACTAGTGTCAGGTGACGTGAGTAATAAGCTAGCAAGACTGTGTGTGGACCGGTAACAGTAATAGTGTCAGGTGACGTGAGTAATAAGCTAGCAAGACTGTGTGTGGACCGGTAACAGTACTAGTGTCAGGTGACGTGAGTAATAAGCTAGCAAGACTGTGTGTGGACCGGTAACAGTACTAGTGTCAGGTGACGTGAGTAATAAGCTAGCAAGACTGTGTGTGGACCGGTAACAGTACTAGTGTCAGGTGACGTGAGTAATAAGCTAGCAAGACTGTGTGTGGACCGGTAACAGTACTAGTGTCAGGTGACGTGAGTAATAAGCTAGCAAGACTGTGTGTGGACCGGTAACAGTGTCAGGTTACGTGAGTAATAAGCTAGCAAGACTGTGTGTGGACCGGTAACAGTACTAGTGTCAGGTGACGTGAGTAATAAGCTAGCAAGACTGTGTGTGGACCGGTAACAGTGTCAGGTGACGTGAGTAATAAGCTAGCAAGACTGTGTGTGGACCGGTAACAGTGTCAGGTGGTAACACTAGTGTCAGGTGAAGTGAGTAATACTAGACTGGTGGACCGGTAACAGTGTCAGGTGACGTGAGTAATAAGCTAGCAAGACTGTGTGTGGACCGGTAACAGTGTCAGGTGACGTGAGTAATAAGCTAGCAAGACTGTGTGTGGACCGGTAACAGTACTAGTGTCAGGTGACGTGAGTAATAAGCTAGCAAGACTGTGTGTGGACCGGTAACAGTACTAGTGTCA